>CM048839.1:74473145-74596313 GCA_026545765.1 Plantago major
AGAGTTGGAAGAGTATCTAGCATACACGTAAAATACATGCATCAAATCAGATAACTAGATAAGAGAGAGAAGAGACAACCAACCATGTGAGATCCAGAAAGATTATTCAGATCCCAAACAGATAGATCATGTCTCATCTTTTTGCATTTAGCAACCCCGCCTATATTTCATATTTTGTGTTTCGCTTCAATGTTATGTCCAAAGTGTTAACTCAACATTAAGACTACTCGCAATGGTGACGGCCGTGATGCGCCATCGGGTGACGGATCCGGGATTTAGATTTTCTCAGATTGGTGACGGGCCATCGTGTCAGCCATGAAATTCGATTTTTTTAAAATTTTTAAAACATATTTAATATATTATAAGAGTGTTTAGAAGTTGAAATTAATAAATTGCATTTTTAGAACTCATTTTATAATTTATCGAGCAAGAATATATTACAACAAACCGCAGAGAATTTAAAACTAAATGGAAATGCAACAAACACACAACATACAAATGCATTAAACTAACAAACACACACTACACGATTGGGCAAGCTCCATACCAACGATCATCCAAATATGTTCCATCAAGTCCCTTTGAGTTCTTCATGCGGCACCATCGTGCATTTGCCGTGAAAAGTTCATGTATTACAATTGTCGGATCATATTTGGTACATTTGCATTTTCATGCTTTGATTTGCGCGAAAGTATCGATGAAGAAGAACCAAGCAAGCTTTTATCATCGATGATGAATTGACATGATTATCTTTGGAAAATTGAAGTAGATAGAGTGTTTTCGCTTAGTTAAGATAATGGAAGAAAGGATGAATGCAAGTAGTTTGTTGTGTCCAAAATGTGTTCTATGGTTGCATTATATAGACAAGTTGGGAGATGTGTGACTCATTTCTTAGTCATACGAAATCACAATGCATTGATGCCTCATTAATCAAGATAAGATGTCTGAGAAATTGAAGACAAGATGCCTGACAAAGCAAAGATAAGATGCCTGACAAAGTAAGGATAAATCACAAGACTTACTTTCTGTAATTCAAATAATTCAAACTCAAATTCAAATTCAAATTCAAAGCACACTGATTTTATTACAACGGACACTTGGAAGAGTAAAACTCAAACAAGCCACACACTTCGGGAAGTAAAAAACAAGCCACACTTCGAAAAGTAAAAAACAAGCAAGCCACACCTCACATAATTTGAAAACAAGCAAACTAAAATAAGCTCCCAACTTCACCATTACTCGACTCGTGAAACAATTCTTCTCAAGGGCATCACAAACCCCCTATGTTCCTCGGTCAAGTTTTCATAAGTTCCCTTAAGTGTCATCCACTTGTACATATTCTTCCTTCATCCCACGCGCCTCCTCCTTTTGCAACCAAAATTTCTCCCGCTCTTCCAATCAGATAACTCAGATAACTTAATTAAAGTTAATCCATCCTCGCTCATCAGATCCATCGAGGAGTTTCCAACTACCACCTCTAGCCATCTTCTTTGCCTTGTCATGACCCATAGGTCTTTGTTAGTCGTGACATCGTCCTCACTGGCGCGCTTCCCACTACTAGCACTCGCCGATTCCATTCGTTGATCATCATCATCCGAACCTCAACCTTCGGAGTTGTTGCGACCTTCTTGTATTGTTCCTCCAAGTTCATCCTCGCTTCCCACTGGTACTGCTTGATGGCATCCCATCGCTTGAACAATGCGAACCCAGCATAACCGATTTCTCAGATAGAATTCTCAAGGCTTCAGTTACATTGGCTTCATTGTAGCCATCCGATCGCCGACAACCCTAGTAGCACGATCCACACAAATCAACCACCAATTAATGTCATCTCTCATCCGCTTAAATCAGACGAAGTGAATCATGACTCCACTTTTTTTCCAAACCGACATCCTCCCATCCTCCGCACGCCCTCGAACTTCTCCTCGACTTTCTTGAACAAACTTGTGTACCTCGATTCGTGTCAATGATCGGATTTGCTAATGCCTATGTAACAAGAGATGAGAACGAAGTCCTCATTCGTGTTGTAGAGTGAGCTCCGCCCTTCCCTTTATCGGCCCCTCCTTCCATGTCTTCGCTTTCCTTTCCCACGCCCGTTCGCTGACTTTCCGCTGCATTTTAGGAACAACTTCCGGTGCTTGCGAAATATTGGTGTTTGGGAGGTTCGAGAATGGTAATTTTGAGTGTAGGGGTCTTGTATAAGTTTTGAAACAAAGGGCGAACGCTCGGTTGGGGTTGTTGAGAAGTGTTTTCGAGCTTTTGCATCAACTCTTGGAAGGATCCGTGTGTTTTCTTGCATCCATTTGAGAGTCTCCTGAGAAAACAAGTTTCCGCCCATGTCATCGGAAAATCAAGTGTATATGGTGTTTTGGAGTGAAGAGAGGTTTTAAGTTTAATAAAGAGAGAAAGAGGAGTTGAGATGGATGATCCAAATATAGTCAAGATCGGTCTCATTTTATAGATCTCGATAAAATAAAGTCGTTGGTGATTTTATTTATTTTTGCATTTTTATTTTGAAGTTATAACCGCTTAAAAGATAAACTAAATTGAAATTAAAAAAAAAAAAATCGACATGTGGTAAGCAATTAGTGGTCACGCCACTTTGAAGAGTGAGTTTACTTACATCAGAATTGAAGTCCCAACCGTGTGAACACTACTACCCTTGAGTCTTTATTTGTCGAACATGAATATGTTTAGTGGTACTCACCATTCAATCCTTTTCTATAGCTTTCACTAACCCCTACCGAAGCTTTTTAAGCCCTTATGAAACTCCTACATATATCCTATACTTGCTTACTAAAGCGGTGACAAGAACCTCATTTAACTTGAACGAAGAAACAAAGCAACGAAGTTCCAAAGAATGGAGGAGAATCATGTTTTATCATGATCGAGAATTTGTTCGGGGAAAGTAGAGAAGAAAACCACCCCCGAGAAATTAGTTTGGGGAGAAGTGGAAGATGATCATCATCTAAAGATAACCTTGTTGCCCCTCATTATTACCGGTTAAAATCACTAGCTCTTGCTCTAGAAAATTAGAAAAGAAAGTACAAAAAAGCAAAGGTACAAAAGTCTGAGTGGATCTGTGGTCCAGATCACTGCTGTGGTCAGTATGTTACAGATACCCACATACCGGCGTGGCCCTAAAAAGCTACATGTTCGTGAGGGTTGATGGCATATATACCAAACCAGCAAGTACAAAAGTGCGGAATTCGATAAAACAGACACTACGAAAAAATGTAGAGACTAAAAGAGCCCAATGATGGCCAACCAAAAGCATACGAATCAGTAAAACGACTGCAAAAAAAAATAGTATGCCAAAAGAAAAATGAAAAATAAAGGAGCAAGTAGTATATGTGTGAAGCAACCGATGGAGTAGTTACGATGATAGAAGAGAAGTTGAAAATTTGTCATTACGAGAAGACGGTCAAGGAAGGAACTTGGTCTCCAAAGGATAAGTCCCCGAAATACCCTTTTATTCTACCTTGTTATCTTTTAATGATACTTGGACTTGCACTCCTCTATATATTATCCTACCTATTTTACTTACCAAGCCAACCTGAGTACTACTTTGATTTGTGCCTTGACTTTTGGGAGCAGGATTGCATAACATTACCGCGAGTTAATGATTTTGAAGTACACATATAAGGACATTTGGTTACACTTGTAAATCAGTCAGAGTGAGTGATGCTTACTTGTTACTTGTTCAGTGGAGTCATAAAGTTGAGCTAAACTAAGCGAGTCAGTAGAGTTTGAAACCCTAGAAACTGGTTGCTTGTCTATGTGGTGGTTTATTCTTGCTACTCATTCCATGCTCACTTCTTGATTATCGTTATTGCCTTGCTCAAGGAATTGCAAGAAACTTGTTTGGGGGTGATGTGACAATGAAATGTGCATATAGCATGCTTTAGACCCTCATTTTTTTGCCTTAGATGTAATATTTGTATCGTTTTATGGTCAATTATCAACTTTGCGTGTTTTCTGTAGGTCATGATCGTATTTTTGAGGAATTGCACGATTTCAGGCACCAAATGGCATAATTGTGCCAAATCGAGACGAGGAAGAAAATACGCTGGATTGACCATTGCATGGAGTTCGAGGAGTCAAAACATGTTATGCGACCATCCAATGCGTAAGATAATTGAAGATGCAACAACTTTGTACAAGACTTTTCGAGGAAACGGGTTAAGTCTCAAATTGAAGAACGAAGAAAATAGATTCAAGTCGCAAACATCGAGATGGCGGTCCACAGTGGTATCAGAGAAGGCCCCATCGCGTCCATAGGAAACCGCAATGAAGGTTCTATTTTCTCTGGTTGTTTCTTCGCCTACCAGCAAGAGCCCGCCTTCCTAAACCTTCCTTATTGAAGAATGGCGGCAGCTCGATTTCCACACTAAATAAGACCTCGGGGTCTTATAATTCTACACCACTCACAAAGCAGCCTCCGAGAGAAAGGAGTCCTCCTGAAGTGAAAACCGGGCCGCCAGTACTCAAGGAGGAAACCTAGAAAGAAGACGAGCATCAGAGACTGCTTCTTCTTCCTTTTCTTCCTAGTTTTCAATTTCGCCCTAGAATATTATGAGTAGCTAACTTTCCTTTTAAGGTGAATCAGATCTCTACTATTGCTACTTTATATACCGTGATATATTAATTGTTTTAAAACGTAATTTGCAGTTGTTCTTTTGTTCGCTAACTTTATTTTGTAACGGACTTTGTTATCCTCGGGATTGAAAGGTGTCCGATTAACTATGATTATCTGCATGTTTTTGTCATAGATGGTTACCACGCGATTCTAAGTAGCAGCGTAGGGAGGTCGGGATCTTACGCCTTTCCATCATTGATTTACAACAGCAATATAGATTTATCATGATTTAATTATTCTGTCGAGATCAAATCATACTTTTCAGATTCAATTACAAACGTTATTTGTTGTTCCTATGCTAAGTGTCCTGGAGAACGACATCCCAAGTCGCCTTTCCGCTATAAATCGTGGATTTGAGGACTTACGACTCATAAATTTAATCTTGATTGTATCTAGGGATTACGAAGTTCTACAACGAAAACAAAATCTCCGAGTGCACATCAACTCGACTCGGATGTCGCTTCATGCATAATTAGCATAGAAACAAGCAACTAACGATGTAGATTGTATGCGTAAACTAAATGAATGATCCAGATGCATTGATTCAATCACAATAAACCCTAATTGAATGTAACAAAATCGATGGTGGTGATTGATGTAAAAGATCCACGACCTCCCTCTGCTATGCTACTCCCAACTACTTAGAATCAAACAACGTACTAGCCGTCTACAGGTAGCAAAGAAACATGCCAAAAGGATTAAATCGTAGTTAATCCAGACACCTTCACTTATACCAACAATGTGTTGTGTCACTTAATGCACTATCTCCACGCTGCATAAATCACACCGGATAATTTAAAGTCCGCTACTAAGTCGCAGCTAGTAAGGATTTCCCACGAAAGAGTCGGATAATAAAGAACAAGTACGAAATTACGCTTTAAAACAAATCATTAATATATCACTAGATAGAAAGAAGTAGCAAGTAGAGTTACTATGTTCGCCTTTACAAGAGAAAGTTAAGTCATAGTACTACCAATCGATGTAAACAAGAAAAGAAGAAGAAGAAGCTTAGTCTCGATGTCTTCGTCGCTTCTAAGGTTTCTCCTTCCGATTTCTCGACAGCCACGGTTTGGGGTTCGACTTCCCGAGGATCGGTCCTCTTTCGAGAGCATGGTGTATGACCGGTGTATAATTATGTGACCCCTGAGGTATTATTTATACTTGAATTTTCATGTTCTGGCGGCCTTTAATAATTAAGGAAGGTTAAATGGCGGGCTCTGGCCTGTTGAACATCAAAAAGGCCTGTTTCTGGAACATTCCCGAGCCACTGCGGTCGCCTGGTGGCCGCACAAGGCTCTCTGCAGTCCCCTGGTGGCCGCTGAGTGCGATTTCTTCAGCTTTCTGTTTGTTTTCTTCATTCTTCGATTTCGGGCTTCGTAACATCGTTGCCTCGAAAAGTGTCCTTCTTCAACATTTCATGTTGTTTCGAGATCTTG
The DNA here is from genome assembly GCA_026545765.1 of Plantago major. Lineage (NCBI taxonomy): Eukaryota > Viridiplantae > Streptophyta > Magnoliopsida > Lamiales > Plantaginaceae > Plantago > Plantago major. Next base: position 74,479,221 of record CM048839.1, read on the forward strand.
GCAACTGTAGGTAGCACGACTTCATCGGACTTTTCTAGCTCCATGTAGAGTTGTCATATTCCCTTACTTTCCTCGGTTTTGCACTTCTTGAACACGTCTTCTACAAAGTTGTAGCATCTTCAATTACCTTTGTATAGGTTGGTCACATGACATGTTTTGACTCCTCGAACTTCGTATAACGTACATTCCGCTTATTTGCTTAACTTTCTCGATTAAGACAATTATGTCAAGTTACTATGAAATCGCTGAATTTCTCAAAACGCGATCACGACCTACAAAATACAAAAAAGTTGGTATTTGACCATAAAACGATACAAATATTGAATCTAAGGCAAAAAGCAAGGGTCTAAAAGCATGCAATATCGCACATTTCATGTCACAAACAAGTTTCTTGCTCATCCGTGAGCAAGGCAAAAACGATAATCAAGAAATGACCATGAAATGAGAAACAAGCATAAACCACCACATAGACAAGCATCCAGCTTTTGGTTTCAAAGTCTACTAACTCGCTTAGTTTCAACTCTAACGTTATGACTCCACAAGAAACAAATAACAAGTAACACTCACTACAGCCACAAAGTTACAAGTGTTACCCAATGTGCTTCTAGTGTACTTCAAAATCATTACCTTGGTAACGTTATGCAATCCCGCCCCAAAAGTCAAGGCACGAATCAAAGTAGTACTCATGTTGGCTTGGTAAGTAAAATATGTAGGATAATATAGAAGAGTGTATGGCTAAGCATCATTAAAATATAAGCAAAGTAGAACAAAGGGTATTTCAGGGGGACTTATACTTTCGGACACCGAGTTCCTTCCTTCGACTTCGTCCTCTCTCAATGACAAATCTTCAACTTCTCTTTATCATCGTAATTACTTCAACGGTTGCTTCACACTCCTTTATTTTTTTTTACTTTTCTTCTTCTTTGGCATACTATTTTTTACAAATGCTTTATCGACTCAGATGCTTTGGGTCACATCATTGGGCTCTTTTAGTCTCTATAATTTTTGGTAGTGTCTATTTTACCGAATTCCGCACATTTGTGCTTGCTGGTTTGGTATAAATGCCATCAACCCTCACGGACATGTAGCTTTTTAGGTCGACGCCGGAATGTGGGTAGTATCTCAGAATATGTCCAACACGAAACGGTGATCACAAGGACCACAAATCCACTCGAGACTTTTGTACCTTCGCTTTTTTGGTTACTTTATTTTCTTTTTTTTGTGGAGAAAGAGCTTGTGATTTTTAGCACCTAATATAACAAGAGGGCCAACAAGGTTACCTTCGATGATGTTCATCTTCCACTTCTCCCCCAAACCAATTTCTCGAACTATGGTTAGGGTTTTCTTCTCTACTTTCCCCCAAACCAATTCTCGATCATGATCAAAACATGATTCTCATCCATTCTTTTGAACTCATTGCTTTATTTCTTCGCTCAAGCTCGCCGAGGTTGTCACACCGCTAAGTAAAGCATGTATAGGATATATGGTGGAGTTTCATAAGGGCTTAAAGAAGCTTTCAACGGGGTTAGTGAAAGGTATGGAAAAGTATTAAAAAAGGTGAGTACTACTAATCATATTCATGTTGCTGAGAAATAGAGACTGAAGGGTAGCAGTGTTCACACGTTTGCACATAGGACTTTAATTAGAGTAGCAAGTAAACTCACTCATCAAAGTAGCATGGGTCGGTTTTAGTCAGAGCATATATATATTCAGCAAGTTGCGAAGCAAGAAAACAAATCCACAACCCCTCATCTTAGTTATAGTTCACACTCAGTACTCTCCCACATATCAAAACTTTTTCAAAAAGCAAAAGACCTTAGACATAACAGATAAGGTTAAAACATAAATAAAATTGCAAACTACTAAGTCCGAGTATTTAAAGTTATGACAGACCGATCAAGTAATAGTCAAATTCCTCCCCCAAATCTAGCTACGAGCAGATAGAGAAACTAGGAAAGTAAAGAAGAAAAATGAAAGATACTCCCCTCTCGGTGTTGTGCTTCCATGGAGTAGTGCTTGCTCATTTAATTATCATCTTGGTCTCCCATGCATATCACCATGAGCTCCACAAAGAGTTTATGCACCTTGCGATGGGCATCCTCCTTCGTTCTTCGATGGTACCTGGGCTCAAAAGTGTGTGAGATAGCATGTTTGGAGTGCACTTTAGACTATGGCCTACATGCAAATCTCATGGGGTTTTCCTCCCCCAAAGCTGATAGAGCAACTGAAGAAACTTGGGTAATCAATGATGCTTTTTTTTTTTCTTCTTTAAAACGTGATTCTATAAAATAAGGTTGTTTTTTTAAATGAAATTTGAAAAGTTTGAAAAGGTTTTCTGATTCTGAAATAGAAAATGGAAAGTAAAATTTAAAAAGTGCAAACGCAAGTGCGTAAAATAAACATGACCCTGGGTTGCCTCCGAAGCGCTTGTTTTAGGTCTTACAACGACCCTGCTCGTAGATGGCTTAGTTGTCGAGGTCTGACCTCGAACTTGTTGGAGCACTTTTTCAACCATCCGTTCGTTGCGTAGTTCGTATCTTCGTCCCAACGCCTCATCACTTCTTCTTTGAAATCTTCCCCTACGGGATCCATGCCAAATTGGAACATATATGAAGTAAGTTCCTTGCTTTGCTCGTCCTTGATCACTTCCACGAAGAAACGTTGCTTCAATTCTTCATAATGCTCATAGTCAAAGTCCACTTGTCTTCTCCCACCAGATCCGGCATTGTATACCCAAATTCCTCTTCATCTGCCAAATGAAAATCATCTGCTATTTCCCAATATCCTCTCTCGATTCTCTTTCCTTCCTCTAGGAGTTCACCTTTAGAATTGAAACGCTTCTTCTGCCCTTCCACGATCAATGAATAGGTCTTCTCTCCTGTGTCAACTACGGCTTCCATCTGATGTAGGGCTGGTTTCCCAATAAGTGTTTTAGACATCATCACGCTTCCTTCCATATCCATCACAAGAAAGTCAAACCTCGACCTTATGCCTCCGATCTCCACAGGCAAACCTCTGATTTCCCCAGCACATTTCTTTCTCGAATTGTCGACCAGCCGGACGCTAGTTCCACATGATTCTATTCCGTCTTGAATCCCTAACTCCTTGGCCTTAGCCAATGACATAAGATTTACGCTGGCTCCAAGGTCTATCATGAAGTTTACCTTTTTGCCCTTCACTCCTATTGTCATACTGAATTATCCCAGATCTCCAGCTCCCCTTCTTATGATATCCGATCCTTCTCCATGCCATCTCCTAGCGATTTCCTCAAAGCTACTTGATAATCGATGGGTGTAAAGTAAGCGATCCGCAATCGCATTTGTAAGGTATGTTTCTCCATGTTTCGCTTTTGCTTTTTCCTTTGCGCTTTCGATGTCGCTTGCAATTCTTCCCGGAAAGGTAAGTCCTTCAAATCCACTAACTTAAGGTGTCATGGACCTAACAAATCCTTCGAGCCAATATTTATAATCACGCCCCTTCTACGCCTTCTTTGCTTTATTCTTCTCTTCCTCCTCATTCAATCCTCGACTTCTACTACTTTTTTTTTTTTTCCTTCCCTTAGCTTCTTTTAATTTCGCACGGAATCTAGTGTTGTTATTCCACTCCCTGGTTATCGATCCTATGTATTCCATGCGCTGTCCTTTAGTTCTTCTACCTTGTTATCCATATCTCTTACTACGATCTTCATCGCTAACATTTCCTCTTCCACCTCACAAACTTCTCATGTAGTTTCTTCATTTTGTCGATCGCCATTTAACTGTTTGTGAAGGAAATTCACTAGAGATCTAGTATCACTGCCTCCTTTATCCAACTATTCCCCTTCTAGTTTTCCTTTGGTGGTTATTATGTCGTCAAACACCACTGCTAATTTCAAATCTGGTTCTCCTTTCGATGCTCGCTCGATGGTCTTTCCTTCCGGTACTTCTTCACTCGCATCCTTTGGTACTCTTCTCTTATCCAGATACTCAAGTCTCATTACTCTTCCCTATGGCCCATTGTGCTTCATCCTCTATCGCAGCCCATCGTCCTTACTTCTTCCATGACCTCCATTTTGTCGAGAATCTCCTATATCTCAAGTTCTCAAGAACACTTGCACAAGCTCCCAGCACTTGCTTAGAAGAGCTCCCCATAAATGATACCTTCAGAGCTATGTCTATAAGATCTCTAAATTCTTCTCTTACACCTAAGTAGAAATACTCACATAGCTGTCATGAAGTGAACTGATGTCAGCGCTTGTATTGCATCTCCTCAAACCTTTCCATGTGTCATGAAAAGATTCCTTCGTTTTTGAGTGAAAGTGGATATCATTCTCCTTTCTCCCATAACCCTTGCAAGTCCCAGAAACCTCTTCAAGAACATACTCCTCAGCTCATCCCACTCACTAACCTCTTCTTTAATCGAATCTATCCATCTTTTTTCGCTTCCTCCAAAGGTTTTGATGAATAACCGTAATTTCACCACCATCGCTAACCCCTTCATCGGAAATCGCCGACGATAGACTCAATGCGCATATGAACTTGCATTCATTTTCTCCTTCTCTTCCTCCTAACTTTGGTAATGAGTTAATCGAGTCGATAAAACCCCATGCGGCCGGATACAAATTCCACTCCTTCGGTTTCAAAGATACTGATCTCTCTGATAGTTATTTCGTTTTCAAACTCCATCTTCCTTAACAAAAGAGCTTACACAGAGATATATAATAATATTGCAGATAAATGTATTTTTAGGTTTTTGATAAGAAAATAAACAAATACGGATAGAAATTTTTTTTGGGATTTTTGTTGTGGAAATCGATTCCCACAGGTTATACATATATTTTTTTAGGTTTATGCTGTACGAATTGAAAGACAGTGCGTAAAGTAAAGTGAAAGAAAGAATTCCACTTATTTGGTCGAAACTTGCTTGAGCGGTCAAGTGTCCTTGGGAGCGGCGCCAAATTTTGATGTGCACTTAGGGATTTCAATTTTTGTTGTCGGACCTGTAATCCCTAAATACAATCAAGATTAAATTTATAAGTCGGAAGTCCTCAAATCCACAATTTATAGAGGAATGTCGACTGGATGTCGTGACTACGGACACATAGCATAGGAACAAACAAATAATGTATGTAGATGATCAGATGCGTAGAAGTAAACAAAATGATTGCAAACAAACTGATTGAATCACAATAAACCTAATTGAATATAATAAAATTGATGGTGGTGATTGATGTAAAAGATCCCCGACCTCCTCGCTATGCTACTCCCAACTACTTAGAATCAAACAACGATTAGCTGCCTATAGGTAGCAAAGAAACTTGCCAAAAGGATTAAGTCGTAGTTAATCCGCACACCTTCACTTATACCAACAATGTGTCAGGTCACTCAACACATTATCTTGTCACGCTTTCGCATAAATCACAGTGATAATATAAAGTCCGCTACTAAGTCGCAGCTTAGTAAGGAATTCTCACGAAAGAGTCGGACGAATAAAGAACAAGTACGAAATTACGCTTGAAAACTAATTCAATAATATATCACGATATAAAGAAGTAGCAAAGGTAGTTACGGGTTCGCCTTTACAAGAGAAAGTTAGCTACTCATAGTAATACTTGTTGATACGGAAATATGTCCAATCCGTCACAAAGGACCTAGGAACGATTCCTAAGGCGTCCTAAGTCATCCAAAGGATCCGAGGCACTTTAGTCCGAGTCAATGGTCCGATCCGGGCTGAGCTTACATGGTTCGACCCACCCTAAAAGAAAGGGACAAAGGATTTGGACCTGCAAGGCCCGACTCGGAACCATAGGTCCGACCCACCTTGGTCCGGGCCTCCTTGGGAAAGGAGCATAGTGCTAAGTCAAGACTCTCTCACTCCAAAGACTGGATACGGATGTCAACTCGATTCAACATGACCATCTCATAAAGCTACCAAGCAAGTGGGCACCAAAGAGTGAGATGTCCGAACCCAGAGTCTAATCCAAGAGTTGGATGTAGGAGAACTTCCTCACCGACAATTGTAATCGTCGGATCGCATCCGGACCGACCTCTCCGAACTCGACCTCGCAGACTTTATCACATCCTCAAGAACTCCCAATAATGACCAACTATCCCTAAAGCCCATGATGGCATGGGCTAAAGCTTCATTATGGCTATGGGCCTCATCTAGCATTGGTGGCTCAATCCTAGCCGTACACATGGCGCAATCCTAGCAAGCCCTTCCATTTTGATGATAGCCTATAAATAAGGCACACATCCCAACAAGTAACTAACTTCACGGGGAACAAGTCATCTCGCTAGTCACATCACGACCCCAATCCCAAGTATTATACAGAGTTGATCCTCAACACACTCGAGTAAAGTCTCATCCCTGCTTGACACTTAGCAAACCGCACTAACCCCGCCAAGTGTGTGTCCTCACCGAGTAGTTGGTTCGGTTCTTACGCCTGTCCTCACCTATCAAGGAGCCTCTACTGCACCCATTAGAAGAGTTAAATAAATCTAAGTAGTTGGGAGTTAAACCTCAACAATACTATCGACATAAATCGAAAACAAGAAAAGAAAGAAGAAGAAGAAATCGAGTCTCTGGCGTCTTCGTGCCGCTTCTAGGGTTTCTCGTTCGGTGCCCGACGGCCGCGATTTTGGGGTTTGACTTCCCGAGGACTGGTCCTCTCTTCGAGAGCTTGTCGGTGAGCGTGTAGAATTATTAGACCGAGGTCTTATTTATACTTGAATTTTCGTGCTCGCCGCTTTAATAATTAAGGAAGGTTAAATGGCGGCTCGCCCGCTGGACAAAAACGCCTCTTCTCGAATATTCTGAGCCATCGCGTTGCTCGGTGGTCATAAGGGTCTCGCGTCCTCGTACGCAGTGCGATTTCTTCGCTTTTCATTCTGCTTTTCGCTTTGATTTCGGGTTCAGAATCGCTTCTCAAAAGTGTCCTTCTTCAGCATTTCATGTTTTTTCGAGATCTTCAACGGTAGGTAGCATGACTTCATCAGACTTCTAGATCAATGTAGAATTGTCGATTCCCTTACTTTCCTCTTTTGCACTTCTTGAACATGTCTTCTACAAAGTTGTAGCATCTTCAATTACCTTTGCATTGGTTGGTCGATGAAATGTTTTGACTCTCGAACTTTGTGCAACAACCATCCCAAAGGTATTTGCTTAACTTTCTCGATTTCGCACAATTATGTCGTTTTGGCTCAAATCGCTCAATTCTCAAAATGCGATCACGACCTACAAAATACACATTAAGTTGCTATTTCGATCAGAAACGATACAAATATCAATCTAAGGCAAAAAAACGAGGGTCTAAAAGCATGCAATATCGTACATTTCATTGTTACATCACCTACAAATTATCGCCATCACAAAGGCTACGATAGTCGGTAATCGGTTCGGGCCAACTCAGCAGACTTTCTAAGTAATTGCATAGCCATTCGGCTTCTTCTCCACATGAGTCCAACACAGTGAACTCAACTTCCATTGTGAATCTCGCAATGACAATCTGTACAGAAGACTTCTAAGATATTTTTGCTCCTCCGAAGATAAAGACATATCCACTTGTGGATTTAGCGTTCTTAAATTCAGAGATCCAGTTGGCATATGCGTATTCTTCCGGCATAACATGATATGTAGAATTGTGTAGTCCATAATCACGAGTAAATCTCAAATACTTTAATACTCTCAATAACTGATTCCAATGATTCACTCCTATATTTTTCGTGTAACGAAGTTTTCTTACTGCAAAGGCAAGGTCTAGCTTTATGCGGTTCATCAAGTACAATAGTCTTCCGATTATCCTAGAGTTCAAAACTTGAGACACTCCCAAGCCATTGATCTTCGCAAAATGAACACTTCAGTCCAGTGGTGTACTAGCTATTTCAATATCATATTTGTTGAATTTCTAATGAAGCTTGTCCTTATAGTGAGACTAATTCAATATCAACCCATTCGTTGTTCTAATAATTTTAATCCCAAGGATCACATCAGCTGGACCCATGTCTTTCATATCAAATATGGATTTTAACATGTCCTTTGTAGATTTGACCATTTTATCATCACTCCCAATGATAAGTATGTCGTCTACATAAAGACATAACATGACATAGCCACGTTTTGTTTCCTTTATACAAACACATATATCACATTAATTTCCTTAATGACAAACCCGCAAATGAAAAATGACATAATGACATAGCCATTGTTTGTTTCCTTGAAGTCATAAAAAATGACAAGGTTTCTATTATCAGGACTGAATGTGGTACTGAATTTGTAAATCAATACATAAAGGAGTTTTGTTTCTGCAATGGTATACAACACCAACATTCTTCAGTAAGAACACCACTACAAAATGGTGTTCCTGAGAGAAAGAACAAAACCCTAAAAGAGGTTGCAGGGACTTTGCTTGATGACACTGAAATAAGTATATTCTATTAGGCTAAAGTAGTTAACACTGCTTGCTACACTCAAAAATAGATGTTTACTAAACAAATTCCATGGAAAAACTCTCTATGAGTTACTAGTTGGAAGACCCCCTAATATCTCACATTAAGAGTGTTTGGTGGCAAGTGTTATGTTCTTAACAATAGTAAAGAATAATTGAGAACATTGCAACCAAAGGTAGATGAAAGGATATTTTTAGGCTACTCCCTGAATAGTAAAGCTTATAGAATATTCAACAAAAGAGAATAAAAGATTGAATAATCTTTTCATGTGGTATTTTATTAAACAAACAATGAGAGCCTGCTAAAAAGGACCTTTTAGAAAGATTCAAGAAGTTGATTATACAAGAACCCATTGAAGAGAATTAGAGAGGAAAGAAACCCATCAATGAATTAGAGGATGAGCCTTATACAAGAAATGCCAACAATTGTGGCAAGTAGGAACAAGATGACTCTAAAACATCATTAGGAATTTCCCGCAAGAAACTTGAAAATGGAATCACCTACTAAAAGTTCTCAACAACCCCATGTTGTCACAATAGAGTATGTTGAAGAAACTTTCTCAGCAATAGAGCCGACTTCAGAAATCTTAGATACTGAACAAGTATCCAATAATGACAATCTGGATGCTGGAATGCATCATACAAATTTTGAGCCTCAAAGTTCAAAGCCAATCAAATGATGGATAATAGATCATCCCGCTAAAGATGTGATTGAATAGTTTGACAATGGTGTCAAACTGAGAGAAGTTGTGGAGAAGCATTCCTCTACTCTTGTTTAATCTCCAAAATTGAATCAAAGATCAATGAAGAAGCATGAGGAGACGTTGAGTGGATCTTTGCAATGCAAGAGGAACCGGATCAACTGAGAGAAACAAAACTGAACTTGTACCTTAATCAAGGAATACAAAGGATAGGAACAAGATGGGGTTTCGTAAATAAGATGAACAAATCTGTGAAATAACCATAAATAAAGGAAGACTGATTGCTCAAGGTTCCACTCATACTTAAGGACTAGATTTTGATGAGTATAATGTCATGTCGCAAGATCGATACAATTAGACTATTTCTATCCTTTGCAAAGACACAATGACTTTAAAGTCTACCAAATGAATGTCAAAAGTGCATTCCTTAATGGTGAACTTATTGTAGAATACTATGTGGAAGGGAAAATTACATATACCACCCCTACAATTTGGCCGCTTTTCACTTTAGTCCCTTCTATTCAAACAATTACTTATAAACCCATTTTTACACACGAAAAAAAGTAATTACAGATAGGCCCAAAAGTCAACTTTTTCACCCATTTTATCTTTATTTATAATTCAGTAATTCATCAATTCTCACTTATTGCAAAATAAACCCCAAAATGATTCTTACTCACACAAACAAACCCCAAATTTTTGAGCTATTCAAATTTACTACCCACCATCTTCAACCATCTTCTACCACCTCCATCCACCACCACCATCTTCCACCACCTCAACCACCATCTTCTTCTTTTTCCTCCCTCATTCATCGTATATAAAAAAATCTCCTGGGTTATGTATCGCTCCTGGAGTCAGACATACATTTCATCGAGTCAATTACACAACTCGATTCAGAGTTGTTTTACAGCTCCAATTGGAGCTGTCAATAGCTCCAGTCAAAGCTATTTTACAACTCCGATGAGGATCTGTAAAACAACTCCGATTGGAGCCGAATTAGACAACTCCAGATCGAAGATGTTTACAGCTCCCTTGAGGAGCTATTTGGCAGCTTTAGTCCCAACAAATATGTACTGGAGTTGTTGGTCAGAATACGGAGTTTTTTTGAAAATGATGAGGAGGAGGGAGGAAGAAGAAGGAAAAGAATTGGGTATATTTTGAAAAATAAATTTTATTGGGGTTTAATCTATAATAATATTTTGTCAATGTTGTAAATTAATAAACATTAGAGTCAAATGTGTAGTAAATTGAAATTTGTAAATTGCAACCAAGTCCAATTAATTTTTTTCACTTATTTTTTTCTCGCCAACTCAAATTTAAGGGGTAATTTATAAAATTTTCCCGTGGAACAACCATGATGTGACCATGAAATTTGCATTTTTACCTACTTTCAAACCCTCATTTTTTTGCCCAAGATTCAATATTTAAATCATGTTATAGCCAATTACCAACTTCTTGTGTATTTTGTAAGGCATGATTGTGTTTTCGAGGAATTGCACGATTTCTGGTACCGAAATGTCATATTTATGCGAAATCGAGGAAAATAAGGAAGGAAATACGCTGATTTGCCCGTACACGTAGTACGAAGAGTCCAATCAAGGCATGTGATCTACCGATGCAAAGATTATTGAAAATTCTAAAACATTGTAAAAGACCACTTTATGAGAAAACGAAGTTACGAAGCTCGAAATCAACACGCGAGAGGAAACAGCCAACACAAGGCAAAGCAGGAGGACCGCAATTCAAGGTGGCTGCAGAGCTCATCATGTCACTAGGTGACAAAACCTCCCTTATACACCATAGGCGGTTTTTGCACAAAAATTATAGTAACAATAAGTGTGTTAGGGTCTCATAATCACACACTGAGATCAAAAGCAGCTCTCTTGAGAGAGAACCAGTCCTTGGGGGAAGTGAAACCCTAAAACAGCAAAACCCTGGTCGTCAGCAAGTGATGAGTCGATTTTACATCGTCTCATTTGGTCTTTTTACCGTCTTATTGTCTTTCCCAAGTATAGTTTTTAGTAGTTTTGTTAGAGTATTTTTACTTGTTTTGTCATTTGTGTGTTTTGTAGGTATTTGGCTAAACCACATTATTTGGAGGCAAAAAGATCCATTTTATATGCATTTACAGGAGTTTGGAGTTCCGATGCCTTGAACGGATGTTGGAAACGGAGCGGAAAGGTGAAAAATACCAAATTTGGAGTCAAAGTGCGGAACTGGGTTGGCGCTTGGCGCACTCCAAGTGGCCATGGCGTGCGCCATGGAGCCGCATGACGTACGCCAAGTTTGCTGGATATTTGGGATATATATATACTCTCCATCTAATTTTTTGAGAATACGCTCATTACTTTTGTTCTATTCTCTTCTCAAAAAACCCTAGACTTCATTCTTGGGCAATTCCTTCACCATCTTTGAGGAATTGAACCCGATTTACATTCTAATTGCTCGTGATTATCAACTATTCATTTATGTTTAGTGTCTGTCTGTCTTGTCGTGTCAGTCCTTTCCCGTTTGTGTAATTTATCAGTCGTATCTAGTCTAACTCCCAGGTCGAGCATCTATTGCATGAGTTAAACCTGTTTGATGCTTGTGTTTTGATTGATCTCTCATTATTAGCGCTTGCATGCTATAAATTGTTTAAGTTCGCTTGCTTGTAACTAGAAATTTAATTTTGTAGTCCAAAAGTTCGTGAGCAAACTTTAGCTGATGAAAAAAAATTGTACCGGCAAATTTGTACTAGTGTGACTTTCTAGGAAGTGCTAACTCTCTTGTTTGCGCCTCATCATGCTCATATGTACTCTGTGTAAGTTAAGTATGATGAACGACATGTTTTACATTTCTTATTTTCTCAAGCCAAACCCATTTCAAAGAACAGGTTTGGGAAGGAGGCTTCCGTTGTTCTAATCTTTAATAACCTGTGCTTTTGCGTTGTTCTCTCAAGTAATTGTATGATTAATGTCTCGGAGTGGATCTGTGGTACTCCTTACCACCATTAGCCGTGTTGGGAGATAAGATCGATATACATGTGCTTGATTTCTTTTTGTTGAGAGTTAGAGTTAGAATGGTAATTAGAACTCTCTGCCGATGCAAACAAACCTTTTATTGCTTTCTTGTTGATAATTATATTCCATAAAAATAACTCAGCTTAGTTAAGTCCTGAGATACCAACACTCGGGGTTAACTTCACTGCATTATAAGTTTTCGTAGTGTTGAAAATTAACTCTCTGCTTATTAAATAAATTTAAAACATTGATTTGACACATCAGCAACCTGGAGAAGAAACCTCTAGCCGTCAAGAACGAAGACATCAATACTAAGCTTTTCCTTTCTTTGTGTTTCAATTCTTCTTGTGTTCTGCTTACTGCAATTATGAGTAGCTAAATACTTTCGTAAAGGCGAACCGCTGATACTTTGTTGTGCTACATCTTTATATACCATGATATATTAATGAATTATTTATTAGATGTAATTTGTATTTGTACAACTCTATTCGTCCGACCCTCTTTATTTATTTATCGAGGTACTATAGATGTCCTTTTGAAGATGTTAGTAGAGATAATCAATTTACTTTTTTATCTTGTCTGGGAATGTGGCGTGATGTTTTGTTGAGTGACACAACAATTTCATTGACTATGACTTGGTATTTAGTATTCAACCTCGCTGTCGCTAGACGTATTTGCGTTGTCTTTTATTCAAGCAGTTTGGAGTAGGACAGTAAGAGCTAGGTTGTGGATCCTTTACACATTTTTTATTTTTATTACAAAATCAGTTTATTTACGATCTTCTTCATAATTATGAATTTAAAGGCTTTCAAAAACCATTCTGTTTGTCATTTTTGCATTGAAATATAATCGTTATTTGCTTGTTCCTATGCTAAGTGTCCGAGGAGAACGACATCCCGAGTCAACTTTATGCTATTCTATCGATTTGTAGGCTTCCGACTTAATATAAATTTAAATCTTTGCACGTATTTGGGAATTACATGAATACAACGATTATAAAATTTCTAACTGCACGTCAAACCATTAGGTTATAAAGTTTCATTAGAAGGCTGGCTTGTCTATAAACTTTACAAGGCTCTATATTAACCGAAACAAGCTCCAAGTGCATGTTATAACACTTTAGCCAAGTATCTGCTGGAAAGTGGTTTTAAGAAATGAGAAGTTGAAAAACTACCTTTACCTAAAATCATGATGATAAACTACTTTTAGTTGAAGTATATGTGGATGACATAATATTTTGGATCTAAAGACTTGCAACTTTGTGAAGACTTTTTAGAACTCGTAAAAATCAACTTTGAAGTGAGGATGATGGGTGAAATGAATTATTTCCTAGGATTGCATGTAAAGCAACTCAAAGATCGAATATTCAATAGCTAAACAATGTGCAAAAGATATGCTCAACAAGTTCAATATTTAGCCTTCTAAAAAGAATGCTGATGTGACCATGGTTCATGTGCCATTTAACACACTTTTAGAACCTCATTTTTGGTCCAATATTGAATATTTATATCATATTATGGCCAATTACCAGTTTCTTACATATTTTGTAGGTGATGATTGTATTTTCGAGGAGTCGCACAAATTCTAGTGCAAAAACGAGATATTTATGCCGAATCTGAAGAAATACCGAAAGACAATTGTCAAGCCGTACAAGGAGCTAGAGGAGTCCAATCGAGTCACATGAACTACCGTTGCGAAGCTTATTCAAAATGCTAAAACTTTGTAGAAGACCACCTTTCGAGATAACGAGGTTAGGAAGACCAAAAATAGCACGGACGATGAAATAGAAACCACGAAGTAGAAGTCGAAGACTGCGGCCCCTAAGGGATTGCAGTAGGTGTCATGCGGTCCCCTTGGGACCGCAGTCACCTTGCTTGTCTGCCAAAATTTCCCGGTCCAAGTCCGTTAACTCAAGGCCCGTCTTCCTCCACCTTCCATAAACAACATGACCGACTTTTGACTCCTTTCCACACTATATAAGAGCACCTTGGGTCACAAAAATCATACACCATTGTTCTCTTAAGAAGGCAAAACACTATGATAGGTCGTTATTTTAAAGACTTATTTACTCTTTTTTACCGTATTTTGTTAAGTCCTTTAGGCCTCTTATTGTTGTTTTGGTGGTTTTTTACCTTTTGGTATTTTGTTGTGTTTTGTAGTTTTTTTAGGTGTTTTTAGCTAAAATGGCATGAAGTTGGAGGATCAAACGTGTATTGTCATTCGCTCGAGGAATCCAAGAAGCATAGTCAAGGCATGTTGTGGCCAACTACTACAAAGTGGTTCTAGGAGGTGGTTAAAAGGGAGTCATGGAGAAGAAAGTGGGAAAATCTGCACATTTCCCGAGGTAGGGACCTCACCGCGGTGAGCCTCATGGCCAAATGAGCTCACCGTGGTTAGTCAGAATTGGTCAATATGGACCACCCACCTGCACTATGGAGAATCCAGTCCACGTGGACCGGATCCATCAAGGACTTATCATTCAAGTCATGGATCCGAATCGGATCCGGACTTGACCGGACACGATCTGGTCTAGATACGACGGACCAAAACTGCCTTTCAATCTGGATCCGATACGATCTGGATCGAATCCACAAAAATAATCCCAATTTTTTTCCAAAAGTTGAATTCGGTCCTTTTAATTTTCCAAACCTTACAATCAGTCCAAATCAATTTCAAAATGTGCAAACCAAATTCTCGCACATCAAATTCCCAAACGCATGTCCTTTTTATTTTATAAATGCTCACACTACAAGAAATCCGCCAAATAGCGACAGGGGATAGCGACGGATAAACGACGGATTTGAGACGGATTGAGCGAATTGCTCAATCCGTCTCAAATTCGTCACTAATCCGTTGCTATTTGACGAGATATTTTCCGTCATATTTGGCGACGGATACAAAATATCCGTTATATAGGGACGATATAATATGCATCCCTAAATAAGTCGACCGTATTAAAAAGAAAAAAATAAAGAAAATGAATTTAGCGACGGATAGTTCATCCATCGCTAAATAGCGACGGATAGCGCCTGCTAAATAGCGATTTGGGGATAGAAACAGGCGCATCCCTTTTCTTCCCCATTTTTCGCTTCTTCTTTCTTTGTCTCGCAATTTCTCCACTTCTGACCAAATCTCCGCCATTCCGGCCAATTTTGGAGTATTTTCGAAGCTCATGGGACAAGAAGTTCGGGTGTTCAATCAATTTCGTCTTCCTTCCGCTTAATCGAAGGTATTTTGGCTAAAACCATTATTTTGCCAAATTTGGGGATTTTGTTAATTTTGACTAATTTGAGCAATTGCATGTGTATTGTAAGTATGTAGTAGTTAGTTTAGCTTATATCACGTAGTGTGTTAACTTTGAGATGTTCAATTGATATATTGATTGTGAATTTGGATTTTTAGTATAATGTTAGGATGTTTGGAAGTATGTAGGGCTGTTAATTTGATATTTTCGTATATGTAGTAGGATTAGGAAGATTTAGTTGAGTGTTTTGAAACCCTTAATTGTTGACAAATTTGGGAATTTTGTTAATTTCGACTAATTAGATCAATTGTATGTTTATGGGAGCTATAGTATTCTAGCTAGTTAACTTTGTACAATTGATATATTGATTGTGAATTTGTATTGTTAATTAGTATAATGTTAGGATGTTTGTAAGTACGTAGTAATTTTAATTCGATAAATTCGTATATGCACTAGATTATGAAGATTTAATTAAGTGTTTTGAGACTATTTGGTGATTATAGTAACGTAAAATGCATTTTATGAATCTAATAATTGTAGACGTGTCAGGCTAATTATCTAATTATGAATCCCGATTGTTCATGGATGTACCGTCGCATAGTTAATGGCAGAATTCAGTCTAGTTTTGTGGAAGGGGTGGAATCCTTCATCACTTTTGTGCTTACACAAACTACTTGTTTGAGTGGGGGGAAGATGAAGTGCCCTTGCAATGTGAACAAATGTAGGAATAAACAATTTTTGCCTCCTGAAACGGTAGTGGAGCACTTGAAACGTAAGGGGTTCGTGTCTCAGTATGAGTTATGGTGTTATCATGGTGAGACACGAGCACCGTTCATGGATTATGAGCATCTCTCAAAGCGTAAAAGGAAGCGTAAAATGTGATCTAAGTACTCGTATACGTCTACATCTGATGCTAATTATGATCATGAACGGATGGAGCAAATGGTGTATGATGTTGCCGGTCCAGAGTTCATGGACACCAGGGAGCTAGTAATCGAGGGGGATGTGGAGGAGCCTCCGAATCCTGCGGATCAGGTGTTCTTTAACTTGCTAGAATCAGAGAATCGATTTATCCGGTGTATGCTCAGCGAGTTGTCTTTGTTGGCTCGGCTAATGAGTTGAAAGGCTAATGACCAGCAATCTGAAGCGAGCTTCAATGAATGTGTACAAGTAATGTCGGATCTTTGTCCTTGAGAAAACCTAGTTCCCACCAACTTTTACCAGGCGAAGAAAAAGATGCGGGGGATGGGGTTGCCCATGGAAACCATATATTGTTGTGAGGATATGTGCATGATCTATTGGGGGGAGGATAAAGATCTACTGAAGTGCAAGTTCTATGGTAAGGACCGGTACAAGCATTACAAGGAGGGGGCTGCAAAGAAATGTCAGAAGAAAAATCTACCACATAAGAAAATGTGGTATTTCTCTCTAGCACCTCGTTTGAAGAGGTTGTACGCTTCAAGTGTTTGTGCCGATAAAATGCGGTGGCACAAGGAGCGAGTAATCCCGGAAGAGGGTAGAATGGAGCATCCATCAGACTCACCCGCATGGAAATAATTCGATAAGACATACCCGGAGTTTGCAGCCGAGCCTAGAAATGTACGCTTGGGGCTTTGTACGGATGGTTTTAACCCGTTTGGAAATGACCGGAAGTACTCTTGTTGGCCAGTCATGTTGACACCATACAACCTTCCCCCCCCCGGTGAGTGCATGAAGGAACCATTCATGTTCTTGACTGTGTTGGTGCCCGGGCCAGATGATCCGTCACAGAAGCTGGATGTGTTCTTGCAGCCCCTAATCAAGGAGCTGATTGAGTTGTGGAAAAATGGTATCCCGGCATATGATGTGTCAACGAAGAAGAACTTTACATTAAGAGCAAAGATTACTCGACCGTGAGTGATTTTCCTGCGCATCTATGCTATCTGGAAGGAAAACCGCGGGCTTTAATGCATGTCCACATTGTATGGAAGACACTAATGCATTTAGACTAAAGGCGGAAATGAATGTTGGTTTGACTGTCATCGTAGGTTTCTACCAAAGGACCATACGTTCAGGAAGAACAAGACTTGAAAAACAAATTAGTGAACAAAGGCCTGAGACATCTTACCGTGCGTAAATATTTATGAGATAGATAGGCTGGGTCTTTGAAAGTGACTGAAGTTGTGTCGGAGAAGCATAACGAGAAAATTAGCAAAAATTGTGGATGGAAGAAGAGAAGCATCTTTTGGGACTTGCCTTATTGGAGTAGTCTTCTTATACGTCACAACTTGGATTTCATGCACATTGAGAAGAACGTGTTCGAGAACTTATTCAACACAATTTGCAACATTCCCGGAAAAACAAAGGATACCCCTAAATCTAGAGACAAGTTGGATACATTGTGTAAAAGGCCCGAGTTGACAAAGCTTAATGATAAGGGGCAGTGGTCCAAGGCATGCTACACAATTGACACTGAATCTAGGAACAGACTATTTGATTGGGTGAGGGGATTGAAGTTCCCCGACAATTACGCCTCGAAGTTGGGGCGGTGTGTGGATGTGAAGAGGACAAAGATGTACGGGATGAAGAGCCATGATTGTCATGTGTTCATGGAGAGGCTTCTCCCTGTTGCATTTCGAGAAATGATACCTAAACCTGTATGGATTGCGATCACCGAGCTGAGCTTATTTTTCAAGAATTTATGCTCAAGGGTGCTTGATGATGAAGTGTTAGAAAATCTTGAAAGCAACATACCATTGATTCTATGCAAGCTCGAGCGTATCTTTCCACCGAGCTTCTTTGATTCTATGGAGCACATGCCGGTTCACCTCCCACATGAAGCGAGGCTTGCTGGACCGGTTCAGTATCGATGGATGTATCCATTTGAGAGGTGTGTAATCAAGGCAATCATTTACTTATAAAGTCTGAATTTTCCCAAGTTACATTGTGTTACCTCAATATATATGCATTACAGGTACTTGGGAAAATTGAAGAGGTATGTCAGCAACAAAGGCAAGCCTGAGGGATCGATGGCCAATGCCTACGTGCGAGAGGAAGCTGCAACCTTTTGCTCCTATTACTTTGGGGGCCATGTCCCGACGAAGGAATCTAGGCCGTCCAGAAACACAGACACATTTGAAGTTCAAGAGGATGATGACGTTTCCAATTCAATTTTTAGGGTCTCGGGGAGACCTATTGGAGAAGAAAAGATGTAATGGTCACGGATAAGGAGTTGAAGGCAGCCACATATTATGTCCACTCGAACTGTGTTGAAGTTGACAAATTTATGGAGATTTATGCTCGGTGAGTAGCTTTCTTACGCTAACACATGGATTTTAACTTCTAACTACTATATATATCTAATCATGTAATCGTGTCCACAGCCTTTTCAGAGAGAAGAATCCAACAATGGCAGATGACGTAATTGAAGAACTGCTTCAAGAGAAGTTGGAAACAGAATTTGCAAATTGGTTCAAGGAGTATGTACGAAATCCTGTCAACAAAGTCACATGTCCTTACTTAGAATCTCTAGTAGAGGGACCAAACAGAAAGGTCTCCACATTCTCATCGTACATAGTAAATGGCCTTAGGTTTTACACAATTGAGTCTAACACTGCCATGGCCACAAGTGATTCTGGGGTGTGTGTCAGGGGGCAAGATCAAGATGCAACTGATGATTTGTATGATTTCTACGGGAACCTGAGACGAATTGTGCGACTTGAATATCCGAGGTTTCCTTTGAAAAGAACCTTTCTGTTTGATGTTGATTGGTATGATCCTACTCTAAGTGGTACGAGGAGACACGAGCTCTAAGTACGAACCGTTTATCTTAGCGACTTAAGCATACCAGGTGGTGTTTATTGAATATCCAAGCCTCAAATGCGATAAGGCGGACTGGTTGGCTGCGATGCATATACAGGCCCGCTCCAGAGTAGAGTACATTGATAAGGATAACTCAATTACCAACTCGTATCAAGAAGAGGTCGTCGATCAAACAGCGAGAAAGCCTGTACAAGCTGATGATGAGTTCATAGACCTACATGAAGATCAATTTATAGACTTAACAATAGCCGAGGAGGACGAGGGTATGTGTGTATTGTATGCTTAGTTGTTATGCGTATATATGCTTAGTTATTGATTATTATTAATTTTTTTGCTTTAATATATGTCAAATGTATATGTTTTACATGCATATTCATGTATCCTTTACTAACACATTTTTTCCTGCAATTTCTTATATGCTCTTGCAGATGCCGCGCCAAAGGAAGTCCACATACCTTCCTCCCGGGTGTAGGGGTACTAGGGGGAGTCCATTGGGTTCTGGTAGTACACCAGCGAGTGGAGCTACTAGTCCTCTGGTTGGATATGATATTGGTGGGAGCAGTAGCCAGTCTCAGGTTCCAGAGACTCCACCGGCCTACATGTCACATGCTCCTGGTGACTACCCCTCTGACGGGTGTCCCTATCTGACGTTGACTGACGGTGCTACATTCCAGGGGAAGTCGGTGTTGTTCCCTAACAACAGGAACAAGTAAGTATTATGCATTTGTAGAACATACACTTAAGATAAATATATGTTCTGTTGGAAAATTTGTTGGGAAATTTCTTAAGAAATTTGTTAGGAATTTTGTTAGATATTTTGTTAAGAATATCTGTTTAGTTTTGATCAGCAACATGATGACTTATCTTAGTCTCAGAAAGGTGATTAGTACTCTTGGTTCACTTGAACATTGTAAAAGAGGAAACTCACTAAGTATGATAGTCTAGCTAATCTTGTATAGGATGTTAGGTCTCAAAATGTAATTTTTATTTTATGAAGAGAAGACCAAGAAGAAGACATCCAGGCAGAAAGCTCAACGACATTGAAGACTTGAAGAAAACTGCACAAGATTACTGAAACTGTTTTTCAAATACCTTAGCCAGATATCTTGAAGACACGAATAGTTTTAAACAAACTGTGTCACAAGAGATATCTGAGAAATAAGAGACATATCTGAAAATAAGGAAAGTGTCCACAGATATCTATTCTCAGATACCTTGAGCTTTAACCACGTTTCTGAAAAAGAAACATATATATATTGCAAACAAAGTTGTTTCAATAAATACAAGTGGTATCTGAAGATTGAAGATAAGGACGTGCAAAGAATCAGATAACACTAGTCTCTGATATAAAGCATAGTTCCGTTGACACTACAGGAAAAAGAGTATAGTACTATGCATTTAATTCACGGACAAAGATGTCTGAATAAAAGCAACGCCAGCTTCTGAAGAAGAAGACAAAACCTGCTACAGTACTATACACAGATATCAATAGTTTGAATTTAAGCCTAACGGATACTATTCAAACGGCACTCAAATTCATCTATAAATATCAACACTTAGACTGCTTGAGAAGATACCTTAGACACACCTTGAACTGCATAAAAACGCTGAACATCTTACTCTCTCAAAGCAACTTACTTACTCACAAAGCTTTCTATTGCGACCAAAGCATTTGATCTTGAGTAACACTGAAGTTCTAAGTGTCCTAATCCTAAACAAGCAAAGTTATTCGTGAAGGAGTTGAATCAAAAGATCAACTATATGAGATTCATTCTCTTGAATGTATATCATAAGACTTGGGTCAAGAAATCGAACAAGATACCATACGTAAAGTGTATTATACTGATTCACGAGCTATCTCAATAACCTAATAATTTATTAAAGAAGCTCATCTGACAACTCAAACCAAAACCAACACCATAACTGGCGTGGAGTACAGGAAGTACTTAGTTTGAAAAATCAGGGAATAACTCCAAGGTTATCGGAGTATAGGAAGTACTTGATTTGGGAAACTAAGGAATAACTCCAAGGTTATTGAGTATAGGAAGTACTTAGCTTGGGAAGTCAGAATAACTCAAAGGTTTCGAGTATAGAAGTACTGGTCGTGGAAAGCCGGGAACAACTCAGGGGAACATTTGGTTGGGAACAAATTGTTAAGAATCTTAGAATAGGATTATTGTAAGGTGAACTCAATTATCTGCTCTAGTGAATTCTAGGTCTCGATAGTCAAGTGGATTAGTTCGAGGATTACGCCACCTCCAGATACCACTATACTTGCCGTGTTATTTACCTTCAGATTTACACTTCAAATGCACACACACACATATTAACTGCTTCGCACTTATCTTTATTAAGTCTTCCGCCTCGATTTTAAGTATCGATATCTATTCAGATATCGAGAAATAGTTTTATCGACAAAAGTTTTAAAAGACTATTCACCCCCCGAAGTCTTTTACTTTGCCGTTATCCCGACCAACAAGTGGTATCAGAGCAGAGGTTCACCACCTTCGTGACCGAACCTAGATCCCAGATAGGTGAAGGAACTTTGTCCACTTTGAGGACTATTTAATTTGTGTGTTAAGTGTCCGTGTATGTCTCGAGTGATGCACCCGCTCTCAAACCGTAGAACTACGAGAAATGGAAAATAACATGATGCTCCACCTTGAAGCCATAAGTGACGAGATGATCAAGTAATAAAGAATGGCCCAATAGTCATTCAACAACTTAAGCAAGTCATGGAGGTTTCGAGTGGAAGAGACAGATCAAAGCGAAGGATCTTCACAAATAGATGCGCCAACTAGTGGAAGATCTAATCGTCAAGTTATTTATGAACCAAAGCCCAGAACTCGACATCTAAGATGCCAAGACGAATCGATCGATGGTCAAGCTCGTAACATCATCATCGATCGACACTGAGCACATACAGTAAACTGGGGTGCTAAACGGCGAAAGTTGTCCGCAACCGATTGAAGAAATCAGCGTTTAACGAGAAAACCAAGGAAAACAAGTTCGAAGTTCTAAAGTTGAAATTTCAAAATTTCAAACAAGGTCCCATCAAACTCGAAGAACTTGATTTCGTGTTTACCACTCTCATGAGTGATATGGCAAGACTTGGGAAAGAATGATACTCCCAAATGAGAAGATAAGACTATTGTCAGAAGTCTTAACCACAACTGGGAGCATACTAAATTCTTTTATTTTAACCATGGTATGCCAAATATCACTCCAGTGGAACTTTTCTCTCATCTTGCTACGGTTGATTATGAGACAACTCAGAGAACAAACAACCTAAAAGTTGCAAAATGTTGCTCTAGTAACTCAAGGAACTTCAAAAGAAGAAAAGCAAGGAGGAGATCGAGGATGCTCTTGCAAAGCAAATGAGCAAATTTGTCAACGAGAAATTGAGAGAAGAAAAGCTAAAGAGAAGTCAAAAAGCATCTAGTTCAAACTATCACCAAGACAAAATATGCAAAGCTCACGAACAAGCCACCGTAAAGCATCATGTAATCGAGGAAGCGTAAATTGGAAACGATATCTGCTTTCTATTGTCGTAAACTCGCCACTTCAAGAAGGATTGTCCTGCCTTCAACAAACTAAGGACAGGTGACAAGAAAGATAGAAGAATCTTCAGAAGAAGCCAGAAAGCTTTGTTAACTGAAGAAAGAAAGAAAATCCAAATTCAACTGGATGCTCTAGATGTTGAGACAGATTCTGAAGATGACAATTCAGATGACTCAACCTTACCATCACCAGAATTATGTGGAGTTACTCATGATATAATCGACTTCGGCCTCAAGAAGAATGAAATGTGTGGAGTTGCTGAAATTGACGGTCCAGACATCTCCAACATAGAAAACTGTCTTATGGCTGATGAGGTAACACATACTTCTTGTTATAATTATGAAAGTGATGAAGAGGAAATAAAAAATCTAGAAAATCTCAGGAAAGAACTTGACATCTATGAAAGAGAATTTCTAATGATCCGAGCTAGAGCCGAAAACCTTGAAGAAGAAAAGAATTCTCTTGAAAAGGAAAATTCTCAATTAGTTAAAGAATCTGAGAGAAAGGATGCTGAAAATGCATCTCTCAAAGCTCGATATCCGAGACCGAAAAGTCACATAAAGAAGCAATGGTCAATTACGAAAGAATTATGAAGATCTTCTTTCTGAGAACAAGGAACTCAAGAAGAAAGAATTATCTTTTCAATCTTATGCCAAAGCTAGTGACACTCTTACTGAAGTACAATCTTACTTAAAAGATCCTTCAGAAAAGAAAGGACTCAATGAATACAGTGCAGATTGTTCTATCATCACTCAATAAGAGTAAGGAGAGAAGAACATTTGTAAGTACTCAAAGAAGACGGTTCCCATGCAATCTATAACATCGGTGAGAAGACAAAGATTGTTGACAAAGGAAAGGCAATATGACTAAACCTTTGTGGGAAAAACAAGTAAAAACAAAACTGGTGGCACGTCTCGAAAAGAAACACAACACCGAAAAGTGTAAACACCCAGGTTATGTCTCTCAAAAGGTAAAATTGCAGAGCCGCAAATTCTCCCATGTCACTTTTTCCGAAAGAAATTGACCAACCAGACTAGCAAAGTCACGAGAAAAGATCTCGATAGCTTCAAGTGCTCGAAATGGTATTGCTACAAAGGCATCGGAAAACAACTTGCTCATGAGTACAAGGTGAGCAAGAACGATGGTCGAAAGATAGAATTGCTCAAAGCAATTATCGGCGGAAGTTAAATCAAGCCATCGAAAATCAATGCCGTGGCTAGAAGAAATCGCAAGAAAGGCTAAGTTTGTCAAAAGCAAACTCGAAACCCGACAGTATCCGAAAGCATCATATGGAGCACCTAGGAACACACCAAGGAAGAAAATAATTTTACTAATGATAACATTCATTCAAATAGAATTCTCCTTACGCTTCGCCGACAAAAGCATATTTCAAAGAAATTCATACAAAATGGATTCCTACCGAAGAACTTTTAATTCCGACGGTTCCATCAAAGATATGAGAACCTAATCTGCTTTCCGTTGTGTGCGTATGCTTCCGGACTAAAGCACAATGGCTATTTGGTAGTGGATGCGAAAGCACATGACAGAGACAAAGCAACTGATTTATTACAAAGCTTGCAACACGTGACCAGATATCGATTTGTTTGAGGAGAATTAAATCCTCTCTCGATTTGGCAACGCCAAATTGGGGACTTTAACAATCACCGACGACATATGTTAAGGATTTGAAATATAATCTATTTAGCATGAGCCGCTTTGCATAAGGGTTTTACTATAAAATTCAAAGCTAACATCGCAAACTAATTGACAATGAGTCAAAGCAGCATACCTTAGTTGGTCGGAAAGGCGCCTTTATGTTGCCGATCGGCATCTCGCCACAATCAAGAATGTCTCATGGTGAGTCAATCTGGTCACAGTAAGAGCACCGTTATGGCACAAAAGAATGAGTCACTTGAACTTCAAAACTCAATAAACTTGCCAAGAAAGAGTTAGTGGTTGGTCTTCCTGCAACATCTTCGTAAAGGATGGTATCTGCTCGCCGATGGGGAAACAATCTAAGATCTCTTTCAAGTCCAAAATCGTACACTCTAGTGTTAGACCACGCAACTTTACACATAGATCTATTTGAATCATCGTAATTAGTTATGCAAGAAAGAAGTATGGTCCGTTGTTGTAGATGACTTCTCAAGATTCACTTGGGTTGTCTTTCAAACACAAATCGATGCCGTGGTGGAGATACCAAACTTGCTGAAAAGCTTGAAGTCATGAAAATGACAAGGTATCTGCAATCGTATCGCACTATGGTAATCGAAGTTTGTCAACCAAAGACATAAAGGAGTTTTGTACCGCAAAGGTATACAACACCAACTTTCCTCTGTAAGAACACCTCAACAAAATGGTGTTGCGTAAAGGAAAACAGAACCCTTAAAGAAGCCGCAAGGACAATGCTAATGACATCAAATAAGTGAAATTTATCGGGTTGAAGTCAGAACACTGCTACACTCGTAATGTATGTTTGATAAACAAACACCATGACAGGACTCCCTATGAAATCTTGGTTGGTAGACCCCCTAATATCAAACATCTAAGAGTATTTGGTTGTAGATGTTTTGTTCTAAACAATGGGAAAGATTATCTGAGAACATTTCAACCAAAGGCAGATGAAGGTGTTTTTCGCTATTCCACTAACAAAGAAAGCCTACAGAGTTTACAACAAAAGAACAAAGAAAATTGAAGAATCAGTTCATGTTGTATTCTATGAAGGAAATAAGAAAACACCTCCTATTGATGAACTCTCAGAAAGGTTCAAAGAACTATTATTGAGGGATTCTAAAGAAGAATCCTCAGAAAGGAGAAACATCATTATGGAAAGTGAGGATGACTCTGACGTAGAAAAGCTTGAAAAGCCTAGTAACAACAAGATGACTCACGACATGATGAGGAATTTCCTATGAGTTTTCCGTAAATGGAACAAAGTTATCGAGAACCTTCATCATGAAGAGGTATCTCAAAATAAGAATGTCAAATGCATGTTCGTATATCTCTAACATCGAAAAGTGTCGATATCCATGACATTTCCCATATGTCGATATCTCGAATCGAAAAGTATCAAATCAAAATCTTAGTGATTCACATTCGATCACTTGGATATTGATCCTACTAGAAATAAACCTATGATGAGATGGATCAAAGATCATCCTACAAAGGATATAATCGTGGTGTTAGACTAGGAGAGCAATAGTCAAATCGCTAACTCTCTCTTTCGATGTTTCATCTCTAATATCGAACCTAAAAATATAGAGGAAGCACTAGGAGACCAAGATCGGATCTCGCAATGCAAGAAGAATTGGATCAATTTGAGAGAAACAAAGTCCGAAACTAGTTCCATTTATAGAAGGAATATCTGTGATTGGAACTAAATGGGTTTTCGTAAACAAGATGAATGAATCGTGAAATAACCGTAAACAAAGCAAGATTGGTTTAAGGATTTACTCGCATCAAGGCTTAGATTTTGACGAGTCATATGCACCATGCCGATTGATGCAATAAGACTCTTTCTAGCCTTTTGCCTCATAAAGATTTCAAAGTTTATCGATGGATGTCAAAAGCGCATTCTTAAACGGTGAACTTGCGTAAGAAGTTTATGTTGAGCAACCACCGGCTTTGAAGTTTCCTCGTAAAGTAGAATGGTCTATAAACCATGTAAAGCTCTTTATGGATCAAACAGCTCCAAGAGCATGGTATGACACTTTGGCCAAGTACCTTCTGGAAAGTGGTTTCAAGAAAGGTGAAGTTGATAAAACTTTATTTACCTTAAATCATGACGGGAAACTACTCTTAGTTCAAGTATATGTTGATGACATTATATTTGGATCTAAGGACAAGCAACTTTGTGATGACTTTGCAAATCTCATGAAAAACAAGTTTGAGATGAGCATGATGGGAGAATTGAATTATTTCCTAGGATTGCAAGTCAAGCAACTCAATGATGGAATATTCATTAGTCAAACAAAGTATGCGAAAGATATGCTCACAAAATTCAATCTTAAGCCTTCTGAAAAGAATGCTAAGATACCTATGAGCATTGGAACCAAAATGACCTATACTGAATCAGATAAAAGTGTTGAAGAACATAAGTATAGGAAATTGATAGGTTCACTACTTTACCTCACTGCAAGTAGACCTGATATTCAATATGCCGTTGGAGTATGTGCTAGATTTCAGACAAATCCAATGCAAACACACTACAACATTGCTATGAAAATATTAAGGTATGTAAAGGGTACAGTAGATGTAGGATTGTGGTATCCTAAAGAAAGTGGATTGAGTTTAGCTGGGTACTCAGACGCTGATTATGCTGGATCACTGCTTGATAGGAAAAGCACCTCAGGAACTTGCCAGTTTCTGGGTACTAGACTTATCTCATGGTTTAGCAAGAAGCAAAACTCAATTGCAACTTCTACCACAGAGGTTGAATATATTGTCACCGGTTGTTGTGCAACACAAATTCGTGGATACAACAACAACTTAAAGACTATGGACTCGATGAGAAGAAAACTCCCATTTTATGTGACAACACAAGTGCTATGCATTACACGTAATCCTAAATTTCATGCCAGAACAAAGCACATCGATGTTAGACATCACTTCATCAGAGACCATGTTGAAAAGGGTAATATAGAGATACTCAAGATTGGCACTGAAGACGAACTTGCAGATATCTTCACTAAGCCACTACAAGAAAGTAGATTCTTAGCCTTAAGACATAGTCTTGGACTAATGGAACTACCAATGAAATGAAAGAGTTCGTATCCGAACGGCATCCAAAGAAGAGGTATCCGAACGGTATCCGTAAAAGAGAAAAGAGAAAACCGAACGGTATCCGTAAGTCAAAAAGGCTAAAGAGCAAAAAGATAGCTTAAGATCTCTGAGACGGGAACTCAGATATCTGAATCACTCTATAAACGGGGAACACAAAAGAGAATAGTATAACTATCTGCATTCAACTACTCTCTTGAAACTCGCATTATTTCTATCTTGATGAAAGACTTGGAAAAATCCTAAGTATAAGACAGATTCAGATGCGAACAGTGTCCTTGGTCATACAGAATTGTGATTCAGATAGCAAGTCGCCAAAATTCATTAAATGGGCACA
Organism: Plantago major; assembly: GCA_026545765.1. Lineage (NCBI taxonomy): Eukaryota > Viridiplantae > Streptophyta > Magnoliopsida > Lamiales > Plantaginaceae > Plantago > Plantago major. Next base: position 74,507,074 of record CM048839.1, read on the forward strand.
ATTACACTTGTTGATTGTGATCATTGCTGAAGAAGCAATGGTGACCCTCGATGAAATTAAGCGATTGATCTGTACGGTGGAAATTAATTCACAGTAAATAGTGGACTGTTGAAATTCAGACATGGCCCACTAAGCATTTAATGCCGAACTAGCTTTTGCTCACGCCTGCTTGCAAATCACAGATACGTACACACAAAATCAATTTGTATGTATTTGTCTGTTGGGATTCAACTGCTATATATATAGGATTTTGGCAAATGAAATCACTTTTGCCTAATCCGAAAATTCATCTTGCACAAAAATAGCAAATCCTTCTCTTGATTCTCGCAAACCCTACAATCTCGCAAATCAAGATTAAGTTTTTCTGAAAAGAATCACTGAATCAAATCTCTTTCAAACACCAATTTCAAATCCCTACACTATATAAAGAGATGGCCTCCAAGAACTCTTCAACACAGAAATCCCATACCTCCACTGGTACTGCTGAAAAACAAGCACCAGAGTTGGTTATTGTAAACAACCGATCGGTAGGAGTTTTAATCGACCATTGTACTTCAAGTCACGTAATGATTTGGGTGGTGCCATGGTTGAGGAATACCTCTTCTTTGCAATAGAGAACCAAACCGATAGAAAATTGATTCTCGACATGCTTGAAAAGGCACAAATCAAGGGTTTTCTATCCGCCGCCAAGTGGAATTTGATCACCGATGTGTTGGAATTTTACAACAACTCAGATTATTTCGTGTTTCAAGGCAATCAAATAGTGTCTATCAAAACCTCAGTCCAAGGAAAGGAAATCCTTCTGGACTTAACAACTTTCTGTAAGTTGTTTGAGTTTCAAAATCTTGGAAAGGATTTTGAAATAAACACCAAGGATGAGGAACTCCTTGAAGGTGTTAAAGAACTTTACATTGACGTGTGTGATCTTGAAAAATCAGATACACCCACTGAGTTCAAGCTTGTCGACATCCCAACCGCACATCTAATGGTTCACCGATGTACCGCTTGCATTCTTCATGATGCTTTGATGGTCTACAAGGAGGTGCTGACCAGATAAGCCAAGAACGGTGGATGATGATGTTCTTGTCAATCAACAAGACAAAAGGCTGGAAAACCCTTTTAACTGGGGAAAGTACGCCTTTCTGAAGTTTGTGAAGAAGATTCAAGGCTTCGAGCCTAAGATTACCAAAGGACTAGCTGAGCCAAAGGCCACTGTAGGATATGGTCTGAAGATATGCTACTCGCTGGAAAAGATTGGCATTGAGCTCAGAGAGACGGCTGAAATAGCCAACAGTAACTTACTCTATTAATATGAGTTTACAAATTTGATGTAAAAGGTTACCGGGTCTCGTAAAGGTCCTAAGAAGCGAAAGTCCTAAAAGATATCTCAAGAAAAGGTTGCGACTAAGAAGCCTGAACTTCAAGAAAGAAGTCTGGCAAATCGTAAGACACACCCAAAGAGGTTGTCAATTCTCGATATCTGCAGTATTGCCGATGAACTGATAAAGGCGTATGAACTCATCAATGCTACAAAAGAGTTATCAACTCATCAACAAGTAGACTCAAGAAGAGAAAGTGTTTTAAATGTTGCGACTAATGCGTAAAGCCTTGCCGATGAACTCATAAATGCCGCCAAAAGTGGTGAAAAGCACTAAGCCCCATCTGCGCAAAACCGCAGGAATAATGGACCAATCGGCCCAATGCCGATGAGAGCTCGACGATGAAGATGATGAACTAGTCATCTCAAGTCCTAGAAAGAACAAAGAAGGCTAAGGTTATCAAATAAAGAATCGTGGTAAGGTATCAAGAAGAACCTACACCACAAAGTTGTCAACCTATAGCAAAGGTTGTTGGTGCAAACACATCATCAGGGAATGTTTCTCTTGCACAACTTCAGAAAGCCCTGATGAGTGGTATTTTAGTGCTGGCAGATGCTGATGGAAATGCCACATCTAAAAATCTGGAAGAACATTCTATTGATCAATCTTCACAACAACCACAGACACAACAACCACAACAGCCACAAGTGGTTGATGAAATGGTAAATGAACTCCATTTCGAATTACCAGCAATACAGTATGCTGAAGAAAATCCTGCAAATGAGCAGGTTCCCCAACTCACTGAGAGGGATCAAACTGAGACATCTACTCAGAATGATCAACTGTGGAGGCAACTAAGTTGCATACTCCTAAAGGTGTGAAGTACCGTAAACTTCAAACAAAGAAACCAGACCGGGACAAGACGACCAATGTATAGAAAGGTCACAAGTTCCAGAGACCAATCACCAAACCGCCGTAAATGACTGGTTTAACTCTTACCTTGTGAAAAATTTTATACTTATAAATCTTGTTACCTCATAAGAATTTCTTTGTTACAGGCTGAGTTAGAAATGCAGAAACAAGAGGAAGCTGAGAAGCTTGCCTCGACATCAAAAAGAGGTCCTTCAACCTCAACTCTTGAGAAATGAGCCTGCTACGGTAAATGATTCTTAAAGAGAACTAATTTTTCAGTAAAAATGTTAATGTGCTCATTCATGTTAAAAAATGTTTCTAACAGGCTCCAACTGAGATGGAAGAAGATAAGGCAGAAATGCCAGAGACAAACCCAGAGACCAACAAGGTTTCTGAAGAACACATCACTGAGCCTTCTAACATGAAGGTATATGAAAATCAAGTGACAAGTATTCTTTATCTTGGGTTATCTTTTATCTCTTCTAATATTCAATACTTTCTACTTACAGGCTATTTCAGAAGTAGAAATGCTAGGGGATAAAGTTGCGACTTCCCCTGCATCAATGGAAATTGATGAAGCCCCCAAGGAAACATCACTCGAAAGAACACCAGAAACTGCACAAGCTTCTGAGAAAAATGAATCTGAGCTTCCTTTTGAGGAAGTTCGAGAAAGAAAGGTTGCTGAGAACCAGACTTCAAAGTCTCCACCTCACAACAAGATATCTGAGACACCAATTGTCTCAGTAGAACAAGTCTCTGAGCCTGAAGTACTTACTCAGGTAACACAGAAACTAAACTACACTTCTACTCAGATATCTACAAAAGTTTTGAAGCTCACTCAAAACTCTTTCTTTCAGGCTCAAACAGATGCAAAGCAGGTTCCCATTGAAGAGACAAGGGACCTACTTCACTTCTTCAAAGCTCACACCCTGCCAAAGCATATTCAATGCTTCAAGAAATGACAGAAGTTAAGGTGCTCCGATCTCTCTGAAATATTGAGAATCACAGATCAACCAATCAGACGAGCACGAGCTCTTGACTTGGAGACTTACATCCATGCAATGTTCCCTATCGAACAAGATACGCATAATTTTATTGCATAAGGATTTCTCCAAAGAAGTGGCGATAGTTTGATACATGCCTTTGAACAGCAGATGGTCGACAAGATTACAGATGGCATTCAAGCCATTCCGCCTGCATCGCAATTTATACCTTCTAAACAAGAAGAAGTTAAGCGTAAGATCACTATCCCTAAGTGATCAATCTTGTATCTGAAGATGATGAGGAGGAAGAAATGAATGAAAATTACTTTGATGAACCTCCCACTGACCATCACCAAAAGGATGACAACAAAAAGGATGATGATGATGCCCCTGCACCAGGGGCCGGAGGAATTTCACAGAGAAACAATGCCTCAGCTGCTGAAAAGCAAACTGAGAAGACTTCACAGAAATCTCCATCTCCATCTCCTCAGAAATCTACTTACCCATCTTCTAACCAACACGCAGTTACTACTGAACAAGTAGTTGAGCTTTCTGAAGAAACCAATCAGAAAATATTAAACACTCAAACCAGAAGTTCTCAACTCAGACAACTGTTGGAATAAGAACAATAGCTCCATCTTCAACTGGAAGATCAAATAGCTAAATCCAGAGACAAGCTTGATCAACTACAAGATCAATACTTACAAGAAATGATTGCTTACTCTGAGGTTAAAGAGCTACGGGATGCTGTGCATGATATCACCAAAGATCTCGATACTGAAGAAGTATCTGAAGTCAAGCATGATGCTAAGGCTGCATCATCTTCAAAAGAAGTACCATCCTCCTCCCATAAAGGAAAGAAACCAATCTCTGAGATGGTTGCTGGACTCGATACAATCGATGAAAATGTCCAAGAGGATGAAGATCACTGGGCTGATTACTCAGATGATGAAGAAGACAAGACTTTGGCAGAACACCGCAATGAACATTTAGCGGTTTCTCACTTGAAAAGGAAGCTGATTGCTCCTACAATATTCAACAAATCGCCAAACGCCCACTCCCATGAATACATGAACAAAGTGTCATAATCGACACAACTTAAAAAGGAGATGTCTTCATAGAACAAGGAAGTAATTGCCTCCGTCCCCTCTGAAATGAGGAAGTTCACTGAGCTCATCACTCAGAGAACCACTAGCATAGTCATTGCTCAGAAAGATCTGGGAATGATAAGGGACGATGATGCGTCTTTAGCTGAAAAAGCTTTTCAAGAGGCAAGTTACACTGCTGGAAAAGCAGATGCCATCCTAGGCCCATTGGCAGAATTCACTGATAAGGACAATGGACTTATCAAGCAAAATCAGGAGCTCAAAGCCGAACTTCAGAAGTTGGTCACTCCCTATAATTATTTACAAGGGCACTTCAACTCTCTCGATTCCTTTATGAGATCGAGTCACCAACAATGACTAAGGGGAAAGAATGTACAAATCTGGACCTCAAAGTCGGGGAATGGGAAGAAGGAGAAGCAAACAAAAGAGATCTCGAGCAAAGTGCGCTCGAAAGGAAGAAGAAAAACTTCCACCACCACTCGTAATCAATGAACCCTCCTCAAGCCAAGTCGCTTTGCAAATAGTAGGCTTCGTAAACCTCATCAAGGAACCAAAATGATAACAAGGGCCATGGCACAGAAACCTCCAAGGAGTACCAAGGCTCCAAGGAGAAGACAAGTTAAAGGGATTGATGAATATTCTTCTTCTGAAGAAGAAAGTCAAATCAAGTCCCTGGGCAATGAAGAAGGCTGTAAAACTCTCACAAGATCTAATCTTGATGATGATGAGGAAACTGATGAAGATGAAGCTCCTCTTCACAGAAAAAGGAAAATTGAAAGCCTAACTGAGCCCATAGCTGCAAAGCCACTAGCAGCTAAAACACCCTCTGGAAATATCAAGTCTATCCAGGGTGGTGGTTCTTCAAGCAACAACTCCAAAGAGAATTCAAGACAGAGAAGGAACAGACTGAGAGCTGAGCAAAGACAAAGTCAACTTCCACTCAGGCCAGAAGAAGCCAAAATAGAGTATGTGAAGTATGACAATGATTCCTCTGTCTCCAGGTGCATCAATCAGAAAAATGGCTATTGGATTCTGGAACTTAAGCATTTATTGGTAAATTCAAGATTTCCAGAACCAATCCATAAACAACTTTTGGCATGGAGAAAAGATAAACCTACCTTGATCAACACCAATCACATCAAAGCATGGTTGGATTTTGAAGTTGTCAAGAGAACTAAAGCCATGAGAAAGGACCTCTCTGATGAATGTCCATATGGAAAGCCAGATGATGTGCACAGAATTCTGAATATCACAGGAACAGGCACAAGAGCAAAACTCGCTGTAGAACCCTATGAATCATTCTATCTAACTGAAGATCAATACAAGGGTGACATCAGATATCTGAAGATTATCTATGAATACTTCAAGCTTTCAGATATCAGAATAGAGCATGCCTGGAAGTGGGGAAAGTACCTATGGGTCAAGCATTTTGCCAAGAAAAATCCTACCAAAACCTACAAAGAGGTCTGTGGATTTTCCAGAGACACAGAGATGCTTGTCAGAACTCTTCTCTATGACTATTCTGATGACATCAAAAGGTTTGGAGATAGGAAACACTGTTGAAGACTTGAAGAGTTGAAGACTTGAAGACTAGTTTATTAGGATGTTTACTTTGGAGCTTGGTAACTCCTGTTGTCCTAATTTACTATGTAGTTTTGTATTTTTGTTGGCTGAGCTTAACTATATCATGTATTAAAGTTATCTGTAATCTTTAGTTGTAACTTATCTGAAGAACTTACTCTCAGATAGTATTCTATAAAAGATAACTTATCAGCAAAGATCACACCTTGTGATTTGGTTGATGTCCACTTTCTGCACTTAATTAAATTAATTTGAAGATCTTAAGAAAAGATTAAGTGTTGGATTGTTCACTCATCCAGATTTGTAATAGGTAAAGATAGTCATCGTTGACTGATCAAAACGGGGGAAATTTGTTGGGAAATTTCTTGAGAAATTTGTTAGGAATTTTGTTAGATATTTTGTTAAGAATATCTGTTTAGTTTTGATCAGCAACATGATGACTTATCTTAGTCTCAGAAAGGTGATTAGTACTCTTGGTTCACTTGAACATTGTAAAAAAGGAAACTCACTAAGTATGATAGTCTAGCTAATCTTGTATAGGATGTTAGGTCTCAAAATGTAATTTTTATTTTATGAAGAGAAGACCAAGAAGAAGACATCCAGGCAGAAAGCTCAACGACATTGAAGACTTGAAGAAAACTGCACAAGATTACTGAAACTGTTTTTCAGATACCTTAGCCAGATATGTTGAAGACACGAATAGTTTAAAACAAACTGTGTCACAAGAGATATCTGAGAAATAAGAGACATATCTGAAAACAAGGAAAGTGTCCACAGATATCTATTCTCAGATACCTTGAGCTTTAACCACGTTTCTGAAAAAGAAACATATATATATTGCAAACAAAGTTGTTTCAATAAATACAAGTGGTATCTGAAGATTGAAGATAAGGACGTGCAAAGAATCAGATAACACTAGTCTCTGATATAAAGCATAGTTCCGTTGACACTACAGGACAATGAGTATAGTACAATGCATTTAATGCACGGACAGAGATGTCTGAATAAAAGCAACGCGACTCAAGAAGAAGACAAAACTCTGAAGATTATACACAGATATCAATAGTTTGAATTTGAGCTAACGGATACTATTCAAACGGCACTCAAATTCATATATAAATATCAACACTTAGACCGCTTGAGAAGATACCTTAGACACACCTTAAATCGCATAAAAGCATCGAACATCTTACTCTCTCAAAGCAACTTACTTACTCACAAAGCTTCGTATGACCAAAGCATTTGATCTTGAGTAACATCAAGTTCTAAGTGTCTCGATCCTAAACAAGCAAAGCTATCGTGAAGGAGTTGAATCAAAAGATCAACTATCCGAGATTCATTCTCTTGAGCAGATATCATAAGACTTGGTCAAGAAATCGAACAAGATACCATACCGTAAAGTGTATTAAGTACCTTGATTCACAGAGCTATCTCAATAATCAATAAGTTATTAAAGAAGCTCATCTAACAACTCAAACCAAAACCAACACCATAATCAAGCGTGAGTACAGCAAGATTTAGTTTGAAAAATCGTGAATAACTCCAAGGTTATCGAGTATAGGAAGTACTTGATTTGGGAAACTAAGGAATAACTCAAGGTTATTGAGTATAGGAAGTACTTAGCTTGGGAAGCTAGGAATAACTCAAAGGTTTACAGTATAGGAAGTACTTGGCTGTGAAAGCTGGGGAACAACTCAGGGGGAACATTTGGTTGGGAACCAATTGTTAAGAATCTTAGAATAGGATTATTGTAAGGTGAACTCAATTATCTGTTCTAGTGAATTCTAGGTCTCTGATAGACCGAAGTGGATTAGTTGGAGGATAACGCCACCTCCAGATACCACTATACTTGCTGTGTTATTTACCTTTCTGTATTTACATTTCAGCAACACACACACACATATTAACTGTTTCTGCACTTATCTTTATTAAGTCTTCCGCGCTCTGATTCTAAGTATCAGATATCTATTCAGATATCTGAGAAATAGTTTTTATCGACAAAAGTTTTAAAAGACTATTCACCCCCCCCCCCCCCTCTCTAGTCTTTTACTTTGCCGTTATCTGGACCAACATGTTACATGATTTTACTAATGAATATTCATTTCTTGTTTGTCTCATTGATAACAGGTTTTGGCCACCGGATGCTTCGGATAAACTAGGAAAAATCTTTAGGGGGAGGAGGGAGATGCCGGGACAGGGAGGCGAGAAGTGGACAAACGTCTCGGACCGGATGAAGCACTTTTACTTCGACGAGTTGCGGGTAAGCCGAAATGTTACAATGAATGCTTTATTTGTTCTTTTAATCATTGTGTTAATGTGTGTGGTATGTTAGCGACTATATCTGTGAGTGGTATGTTAGCCACTGAACTTGGGTGATATGTTAGTCACCATTCACTACAAGAAAACTTGGAAAAAACGACGTTATGGGACGACGGATTTTATCCGTCGCCCCATAACGACGGATCGGTAAACTGGGCGACGGAATCTATCCGTCGCCCAGTTTGGTGACGGATAATAGTTATCCGTCGCTTATTAGCGACGGATAACTTATCCGTCGCTAACTTGGGCGACGGATAACTATTTATCCGTCGCCCAAGTTTGACTTTTTAAAAAAAAAAAAAGAAAATTTTTTTTTTTTTTAAACTGGGCGACGGATAGATTATCCGTCGCCTTATAGCGACGGATACCTATCCGTCGCCATTTGGGCCGACGGATCGATTCTGGGCCGACGGACACGTGTCCGTCGGCCCAGAATTTCCTAATTTCACCGGACAGAGAGGCAGAGCCTCATTTTCTTCATCTTCTCCCTTCTTCTTCATCATTCTCTTCTTTTCCTCTCTTCGGTTTCCGGTGAATTGTTCGTTATTCCGGCCAATCTTGGTGCCTAATCGAAGCTAGTGGGACAAGGAGTTTGTTTCTTCGATCAATTTCAGATTTCTACCGATTAATCAAGGTATTTTGGCTAAAACCCTAGTTTTTTAAAATTTGGGGATTTTGTTTATTTTGATCAATTTGAGCAATTATATCTATATATGATAAGTATGTAGTAGTTAGTTTAGTTAATTTGATCAATTATATGTAATTTGTTCAATTTGATAGTTAGTTTAATTAATGATATGAATGTATGTAGTATGTTAATTAAGTTTGGTATGTATGAATGTATGTAGTTAGTTTGATTTGTGTGTTAAGTATATATAGTTAGTTTAGTTAATTTGATATGTTTGTTAAGTATAGAAGTATGTAGTTTTGATTTGATAAATTTGTATGTTAAGTATGTAATTTGATATGAATATATGTAGTAATTCGATATGTATAGAGTAATTAGTTAATTTGATATGTATGTTAAGTATATAATATATGTACTAAGAGGTTGAAATGGTTAAATTATATTCCCAATTTTGTAAATATTGAACACTTAATTAATAATTAATTTATAAGCAACATATAATAATTAACAATTAACCTCTACAATCTTCTTATCTGAATTGGAATCGATCTAATAAATTAAATACGATCTAATCAATTGGAACGCGTCTCAGTTAAAAATAAAGTATATATACAATGAATTCCGCTGCTCATGGATGTACGATCGTATGCGTAAATGGCGAGTTTGTAGGAGTTTTGTAGGGGTTAAAGGTTTCATCTCGCTTGCCATGGGACGTCCGGTTTGTACAATTGGGGGTTGATAAAGTGTCCTTGCACATTGGAAACCTGCAAAACAAGCAATTTATGACCTCTGCAGATTCGAGCACTTGCGACGTTATGGATTCATGCCGAGTATCATGTATGGATTCATCACGGTGAGAAGCACCGTCCATGTCATACCTCCAATGGAGGGAGAGGCGGGGTTTGGGGCCGCCTATCGAGTGCCTTTTCTTGTTAACATGTGCATGGTGTATTGGGAGGAGGATGTAGATCTGTTGGAATGCAAGTTCTGTGGTAGGGAGCGCCACAAGTGATGAGGAGGGGGTGCATGAGAATGAGGAGTTTGATCCGCTTTGTCTCTAACTTGTATAACTAGTAATCATTAGTTTATATATATATGAAACCAAACATTATGGTAAAATTGAAGTGATGTAACTTATATTATGTAATGCGTAACAATTGATGGAGCTAATATAACTTATATTACGTAGCAATTGATTGAATTATTGTGAAATTGATTTATTATCGTAAATGAAAGAACTCGATCTAATGAATTCAAACGTGTCGTTATTATCTAATTATTCAATGAATACCGATCGTGGATGGATGTATTGTCGCATTCTCAATGGCGAGTTCAATGGAGTTTTACGAAGGGGTTGAAGGTTTCATTGAATTTGCAATGTCAACCGCTTGTGTAAAGGATGGGTTGATAAAGTGTCCTTGTGCAATGAAAAAGGTCTGAAACAAGCAATACGTGACTCCTAAAGTGGTAGTCCAGCACTTGAGGAAAAATGGATTCATGCCTGCGTATCAGGTATGGAATCATCATGGTGAGGAAGCAGCACCGTCCAATACATATGACCAATACAGACAACGTGGAAGGAAGAGAAAAAATGAACAAGTCGGGGAACAATCCCAATCTGAAGGTGATGCTATTCGAGCTCGAGTCGAACAAATGGTGTACGATCTTTGTAGGGGAGTTCGGACACAACCAACACTGAAACCGAGGTGGAGGTGGAGGAACCACCGAATCCCGAGGATCAGTTGTTCTTTGACTTGTTAGAATCATCAAGGAAGCCGGTTTACCCGGGGTGTAAGCTCACTGAGTTGTCTTTGTTATCTCGGCTAATGAGTTGTAAGGCTAATGGCCAGCAATCTGAAACGAGCTTCAATGAATGGGTTGACGTAATGTCGGACCTTTGTCCTGAAGAAAACCTAGTTCCCACCAACTTTTACCAAGCGAAGAAAAAGATGCGGGGATTAGGGCTGCCTGTGGTAACCATAGACTGTTGTCCGAAAATGTGGGGATTAGGCTCTCGCAGAGGGTCCATTCAAAAAGGTCTACACATTCCCAGGTTATATAGTCAATGGCCTTAGGTTCCACACGACTGAATGTAACACGGCCATGGCGACAAGCAACTCCGGGGTGTGTGTTAATGGTGCAGAAGAGTATGGAGACTCTACTTTGTTTGATTTCCACGGCAAGCTAAAACGAATTGTGAGGATTGAATATTCTGGATTGCCATTTAAACGAACCTTCTTGTTTGACGTTGAGTGGTATGATCCTAATCCAGGAGGTACGAGGAAGAACGAGCGGTTTGAAATGGTTGATGTGAACCAAAAGAAGAGGTACCGAACCAAGTATGAACCATTTATTCTGGCGACTCAAGCACGACAAGTGGTGTTTCTTGAATATCCAAGCGTAAAAGCGATAAGGGGAATGGTTAGTCTGCGGTACCTATTCGTGCTCGCCGAAAGTGGAGTACATTGAGAAAGACGACTCAATTAACTCGTACTAACAAGAGGATGTCGATAAACAAGCGAAGATCCCATAGAAGCGGATGATGAGTGTTTGATCTGCACGAGGACCAATATGTAGTCTTAGAGGACGGCGATAACGGTATATTATGTGTATTATGAGTAATTATATGTGTTATTATAATCTGTTATGTATTATAACTCGTACTAACACATTTTTATTGTATTTATTACATTTTTTTGCAGATGCCGCGACAGAGGCCGTCCACCTATCGTCCCCCCCCACGCAGCCGGCAGCATGATAGTGGTGGGTCGGGGACACCGTCAGACAGGGAGGGCTCCGAAGATCAGGACAGCAGGTCTCGGATTCCTGAGACCCCCCGGGCAGGAGAGAGCAGCCGTGGCTCTACCAACGGCCGGACACATCTTTGGAGGGCGACGACGATTGTCCCTACCTCGTGTTCGATCCAAACAATCCCAACGTCACGTGGGACGGCTTGCCTGTGATTTTCCCTATTGGTCCTGCCAAGTAAGTATTATACATTCTTCTTAAATATCTAAAACATAACTGATAATGATAGTTGACAAGTATAAATTGTTGTACTAAAGTAATGCATATTCGTTTCTTGTATCTTATACATTGACAACAGCTTATGGCCTCGGGAGGTGCACAACAAACTAGGTGACATCTTCCGGAGCAGGAGAGAGCCACCGGGGCAGGGTGGTGAGTGTTGGAGCCACATCTCGGAGCGCATGAGGGCCGAGTACTTCGATGAGCTGAGGGTAAGTTAAAATATGACATTCATTTGTTTGTAATTATAATTAATCGTTTTAATATGAGTGGTATGTTAGCCACTGTATGTGAGTGGTATGTTAGCCACTTTATTTGGGTGATATGTTAGTCACCATTGTGTTAGTAAATTCGGGACAATGTGAGTGGTATGTTAGCCACTGTATGTGAGTGGTATGTTAGCCACTTTATTTGGGTGATATGTTAGTCACCATTGTGTTAGTAAATTTTAGGACAATGTGAGTGGTATGTTAGCCACTTTATTTGGGTGATATGTTATGCTTCATTGTGTTAGTAAATTTTAGGACAATGTGAGTGGTATGTTAGCCACTATATGTGAGTGGTATGTTAGCCACTATATGTGAGTGGTATGTTAGCCACTTTATTTGGTTGATATGTTAGTCACCATATCTGTTATGTTGTTAGGACATGTATTGACTTTGGATGTTGTATGAAATTGGGAATGTAGAAGGAGTACTTCATTCCCAGCAGGTTGATCCCACAGATCTGGCGTGTTTACGAGACTGTGGGATCCAAACTGTACAGGGATATGGTCTGTACGTGGAAGGCCATTCGGGATCGGGGTGGCCCAATCCCTCCACAGGTTGATGCAACGGAGTGGGCCCTTTGGGATGCCTACTGGCGCCGAACTGATGTCCAGGACGTTGCTTGGACCAACAGGCAGAACCGGGCATCCCAGTCTGATACGGCAGGAAGGGCCGTTCACCACCTTGGGAGGCGATCTACTGTTACTGATTATTATCAATCGGTGCGTATATATGTGTTTTTGCAATCTAGCATTACGTGTATGCTCTATTACTTGTAGATGATAAATTGTTGACTAGATCTGGTTTGATTCAGGTGGCACGGGGGGAGGTGACATCCAAGTATGCCATCTTCAAGAAGGCCAAGCAGAAGGGCGGGGTATGGACCGACTGTCGGGCATCGTCTATTGCGGTATGTTTATGTTGCTTAAAGTTCATATTTGTACACTATTACAAGTTACTTTTTTAAAACAGTAACTGATCATTATATCTGCTATTTACGATTTCAGGCTGAGGTTGATGCTCAGGTGGCGAGGCAGGAGGACGAGACGGGTGATGTGTTGTCAACTGAACAAGTTGACAACATCTTCCTAGAGGTCAACAAACCGGACAAGAAAGGACGAATATATGGACTCGGGAGCCTCGGTTTGCAACTGGCTAGTCCGGCGTGCTCCTCATCATCGTCCCAGCATCCGAACGTCGGTTTACACACGGACGTGTCTCGGAAATGGTGCGATCGCGAGTCCGAACATGTTGCTCGGCTAACTCAAGAGATGGAGCGCTGACAGAGAACGAAGGAGGAGAACGGCGCCTTGATTCTGAATGGAGCAGTTCTTGTCCCAGTTACGCCATCACCCACCCCACCCGTCGATAGCTAGTTATGTATCTGTATGTTCGATTTTTTCATATTTACACTTGTTTGGATAATTTCTCCATTCGAATATTACTTTTTTATTCATTGAAACATTTTTCGTATTATTGATTTATTATCGAACATTATATTGATTAAATAGGTGAACTACGAAAAATAGGGATTAATATGAAATAAATAGTGACGGAATTAGTGACGGAATTCACGGATGTGGAATTAGTGACGAATTTCAAATTCGTCACTAGTCAATAAAATATTTAGCGACGGATAGAATCTATCCGTCGCTAATATCTTGACGGATAGATTCTATCGAATCTATCCGCCGCTAAATTTCGAATTAAAAAAATAATTGGACAATCAATCCGTCAATCAACTGTCATGAATGACGGATTGTTATCCGTCGCCACAGCTCGAGGGGCGGATTTTCTATCCGTCGCCCGATCCGTCGCTGAGCCGGGCGACGGATAGGCAGAAGCGACGGATCTATCCGTGCCACAGCGATTTTTGTAGTGATTGTGTTAGTCAATTTTAGGACAATTTGAGTGGTATGTTACCACTAAGCTTGGTTTGATGTGTTAGTCACCATTCATGAACTTGTTGTGTCATTTGAGTGGTACGTTAGCCACTAAACTTGGGTGATATGTTGGTATTTATTCATGAACTTATTGCACACAATTTGAGTGGTATGTTAGCCACTAAACTTGGTGTTATATTTAAATTGTTATATTTCTTTAAACTTGTGTAATTTTTACTTTGAATGGAATTGTTGTAGAAGTACTACTACATTCCCAATGCCCTGGTGTCCCAGTTGTACTCTGTTTTCAAAACTTTTGGGTCAAACATCTATAGGAAAATGGTTTACAAAATGAAGGAGACACGCAGACAACCAACTTGGGTGGGGGATGATGAGTGGGCACTTTGGGAGGAGTACTGGAAGGATCCCTTTGTCTAGGATCAAGCTTACAAGAACAGACAAAAATGTTTGTCTGAGCCGCGAGATGGTACAAGCACTGCCAGACATCACTATGGGTCGCGAGCTGTTGTTACAGATCACGTGATGGAGGTTAGTAAATATGTTGTTTACGACATGGAATATGATACATAACAGTTTTTTTTCTTTCATTCAATCAACTAACTACTTGTTTGCACATATGCTTTTTTAGGCCAATAGAGGACAGCCGAAGAGTGCTCTATACCACTTCAAGAAGGCTAAGCTGAAGAATGGCATTTGGACTGACGTGAGGGCCGAGCGTATTGCGGTACGTTTCTTTCTTAAGGTTAACATTTGTATTTGAGTATTTTAAAGTGATTCCTAAAATTGCATCTCATTTCGTATGCAATTTACAATTGCAGAGTGAGGTGGAGAGGAGGATGGATGAGAGGATGATCGACGGTCATGAGCTGTCAATTGAAGAGCAAGACCAGATCTTCTTCGAGGTCAACCCAATGGACAGCAAGGGTCGAACATATGGATTGGGAAGTTTGGACCCTTCTATGAGTTCTAGTAGCTTCTCAGTGTCCCAGGGATCAGGATCGCGATCTAATCTTTTCACATAGGACCAGGTTTAAGAGATGATGACTCCTCTCCACGAGGAAATAGCTGCGACCAAGGCAGCTTACCAGCATGTGCCTGTGGAACAGGCTCGTATGGCTCAGCCGATGGACGCTTTGACCCAGATGTTCAGCACTTCTTCCCAATACCACCCACCGCCTCCTTCCGATTCTTAGTTACATCAGACATATATTGATTATGCTACATATATACTTTGACACTATTTCACCTTCTTGTGCTTACATACTTTAGACTTTGTTATGGATAATTTATATTATTTCGGGTATATTAATGCAATTTAATTGTTTCGGGTATATTATCTATGATTATATTATGTGAAAAAACAGGTGAAATGTGAAACAGAAATATAATAAACAAAAAAAAAATTTTTTTTAAAAAAAGTGAATTTAGCGACGGAAAAAAATCCGTCGCTAAATTCACGAACTAAGGGCGAATTAGCCCATTGAATTTAGCGACGGATTAAAATCCGTCGCTAAATATCAAGCGAATTAAGGGCGGATTAGTGGTGGGATTTAGCGACGGATTTTTTTCCGTCGCTAAATGGCGACGGATAAGTAATCCGTCGCCAATTTTGGACGGACTGGTCTACGGATTAATCCGTCGCCAGTTCATCGTTATTTGGCGATGGAATACTTATCCGTCACCAAAAAAATAGTGACGCGTTGTTTGGAGACGGGGGATTATCCATCGCTAAATCCGTCGCTACGGATTTAGCGACGGATCGGCACTGTGTTAGCGACGGATAATTCCGTCGCTAAAACAGGTTTTTTTTGTAGTGTCAATAAGGTCCCTACAACTATCAAACGTTTTCCAAAAACCCAAAATCTAACTAATTATGAAATCTAGAGTTTAAACACCACAAATTGAATCCAAGAAACACTTAGTTGATCGAATCAAGATACAAAGGAAAGATGTCGAATTTTAAAAAATTTCAAAACGGGTCGTTTTCCGTTCTTTGAATCCACAAGGCCACCATGAATGTTTCCGACTTCCTTTTTCAGGACTCTCTGGTCGACTAAATCAAGAAGAACATGCGAAGCTTCCTTGGCCACCATTAATGATAATTTGAAGCTTTGTTCGAAAAAAAAGGACCATAGAAAGAGGCGAGCAAAGAGTAGTCGCAGAGAAAGAGAAAGGATAGATCTGTCTAATGTTTGCCCTAGAGTTTTAGCATATCCGTTTTATGTTTCGAGAATGGAATGATTCATTTAGTAGATCCATGGACCGATCCGGTCCTACTCGAACCAGCCCGGACCTTACAGACTCGAATCCTCGAGAATGACAAGATTTACTCCATAGCCGATAGTAAGTGGGTCTACTCGGTGCACGTTGTTCCTAACAAGTCAGGGGTGACCGTTGAGAAGAACAAGAAGGGTGAACTTGTCCCAGTTCGTAAAGCGACCGGGTGGCGTATGTGCATAGACTACAGGAAGCTGAATGCCGCGACTAAGAAGGATCACTTTCCATGCTTCATAACACAACTGTGTGAAGCAGCTCGAGTGCCCGGAATTGTCAAGAACTAGAGATTTGAAGGCTCCGTTGTCAATAACAAAAGTAAGAAATATCATGAAACGGGCGGCGCAGGATTTGGATGGGTTTTCCACTACTAATGTTGTGGATGACATGGAAGAAGAAGAAGACTTTGACCCTGCGGCTGATGAGTCGATATTTTAACGACTCATTTAGTGCCTTTTTTCGTATTTTGTTGTGTCTTTTAGTCTTTATTTAGTATTTTTTGTTCTGTGTCACGTTTGGTTTTTGTTTGTTTTTGTGCATTTTTAGGAGTCTTAGCGTCATTGGCAAGGAAATGGAGGACTAAAGTGCAAACAAGACTTCAAAACCTTCTAGAAGCACCACAAGGCCAAGTTAGTGGGCCACTACTCCAAGAGAGGTGACATGGAGGTTGGAAAAGGGAGAGAAAAGTGGAAAAAATAGGAAAAATGGAGGAGTTCCCGGACACAAGGCTCACCGCGGTGAGCCCCACATCCAAACGGGCTCACCGCGGTCCAGACTAATAGAATGGCGGACAGAAAGGCCAGACCGCGGTGAGGAGGATTCCCCAAAGTACCTCACCGCGGTGACACCTGTTTTGACAGATTCAACCCACGTTTTTCTAGGAGTTTTTCCCAATGATTTTGAATTTCTTCTTCCTTGGTCTATAAATAGGACCCTTGTATCAGTCATTAGGATATATCTTCACTTACTTCTACTTTCACATTTTCAATTCCAAGCATTGTAAACATTTAGAGATTTCAATCTCTCTTTTAATTCGAAGAAGCATTATTGATCTTTCTGACGACCGTAGAGACCAATAGGCGCCCAGGTATTCAATAGTACGAGTTAGGCGGTTGCTTTTAATAACTTGTATTGTGAAATATTGTTATCTTTTCGTTGAACGTATGCTTGATCGTTGTGAACTTGCATCAGTCTTTACCTCTAATTAGTATATATCCGGATGAGGGCATAGCTAGTGACAAGCTTTTTGCCATAACTCATACGTACTTATAATCTGTATCTGGTTCGATTTTGCAATAGCAAAGTTGTTGCATTCGCGGGCAGTGTACCATTAGCTATATCGCGTCAGCACTTTTGAAAGATCCGCTTGCTTCGTTTTAATTGTAGAAATTGCATGATCTAGGTATTACCTTGTCTTGTAATTGTAAATTGTTGTAGAGTTTTGAAGTATCAACCTTACCCACACTATCTGTTTACAACTCACACCTTGAGCCTACACCTTAGAACTAGCTTAATCAATTCCACGAGAGAACGACCCTGTGTTTTAAGCCTTGTTGTACTACGACAACCGCTTTACTACTTGTGTTATTTTAGAAGTATTAATTTTGAGCGCATCAAAATTTGACGCCGCTGCCGGGGAATTGATTCCTACGTTCCAATAAGTAGGATCAGTGTGTAGTTGTGTATTTTCATTTTTATGTTATTCGAAAACCAAAGAAAAATCTAAAAATTTAAAAAAATCAAAAAACAAAGAGTTTTTGCTTTGTGTGTTTGTTTTGTGTTGTCCTGCGAACCCTAGCCTGCCTGGTATAGCTGGCCTTACTTTGGAAGTAGGTCTAAGCTTGCATGGGAAAGGCGGGTACCGCTTTTGAAGTGGGTTGTTGTTTTCTCTTTTAGGTTTATCCATAGACTCAAGGAAAATTCAATAAGAAGTTGAGATGGAGGAAACAAGCGCAGCAGCAACGCTCGACACGAAGGACAACAAAGCTGCTCCCAACAGTTTTGCCTTGGTTAGGAGGACGGTCTCGGAGGACAAAGGTCCGCATTACTTTGGACTTTGTGGGAAATCTGGAACAAGGCACACTTGACCTGGAATGCGCGTAGGTACAAAGGACTTTCCCATCACATTCTCCAGTGACTTAGATGATGAATCCGAGGAAGAAGACGAGGAAGAGGATCCAGAGGAGTTACCTCTAGCCCCTGAATATGAATCGGAGGAGCCCGAAGAAGGTCAAATTATGGATACGGACGAGGTTCTAAGCTTCCCCGACCATAAAGACGACGAACCAGTCAATATGATGTTCAGGATGGAGTCACAACTACAAGGGGAGATCCGGCCATACCGAGCATGAATATCGAGATTGGAATTGGGAATTCCCACCGCGTGATTGGAACACTTGACTCAGGGGTTGGGGTGAACGTGATGACTCTCAGCCTGTACAGGAAGTTGGAGATTACGGGGATGTTACCCCTCGAGGAGCACATGGTCTTGGCGGACGGAGTACTCAAACGACTGGAGGGGATGATTCGGGGAGTTGATGTACGTATTATTGGCTTCCATTTTCGCACTGATTTCGTGATCATGTAGTGTGATAGTCAGGACAGAGATGAACAAGAACTTATCCTGTTGGGAAGGACATTCCAGTACACTGCAGGAGTGACCCTCAACGTCCGGGACCGCAGATGCATTATGGAGGTGCTCGGAGACCCCTACGAGGTACCTCTATACACGAGGCCAAAAGTCGGAGGTCCCTCCGTGAAGTACGCCGGCCTCTTGGGCGAGAGTAAGACTCCATAGGTTTGACCTGTGGAGCAAGAGGCATAGTCGACGCTAACGACTCTAACTAAAGCGACATTTTCTATAGCTTTTCGCACTTAGTAACTAGGATGCATATAGGTAAAATGTATATTCCTTGCATGCATTTTGCATTATTTATTCCTGAATTAATTCAATGGTTCATTCTTTCATTTTGTCAACTTATCTTTTCGTATTTATTAAAAAAAAAAAATTGCGGGAGAACAGATCTCATCGCGGTGAGCCAAGGAAAAAGGCGGCTCACCGCGGTCTGCAGAAGGCACAAAGTTTGCCTCTCTACTGGACCGCGGTGAGGGGCACCCTAGCCCCTGCCTCACGGTGGTGAGGCCTGACGATTAAAGAGATGGAGGGCTTCTCCCTCCTTCACCTTTTTCACTCTCCTTACCCGTTTTTCCCTCCAATTTTTGAGATTTTCACCAATTCTCCACCATTTAACTTGGGTAATAGACCGTTGCGAAGGTAGTGAGTTCCTCTACTACTTGGAGACTTCAATTCATATTTTTATCCATCATTTCTTTCGGAATCGAGGTAATTCTTTCTACCCCCTCAACTTTACAAACTTGAATCTTCATGCTTAATTGGTTGATGTTGAAAGTATGTGAATATGCTATTAAGGTATGAATTTATCTATATAGGCCATAATCCATGTTTGTTTGGTTAGATTTTTCGGAAATTATGATGTTTTGTGATGGAAGAGCTTTGACATGTTAGCTTGTGTATCCTAGAATCTCTACTCGTGCTACGTATTTGATAATAGGATTGAACATGCTACCTTTTCGTTTGGAAAAATCCCTTGTAGTAACAATGTGTGCACTATGGGTGTCTTGACTATGTTATAGGATTAGGCATTGTTATCACTACATGCAAGAATTGTTTTGGGGAAAAGCATGATGTAGCAACACTTGAATGCACTATGGTTTACTTGAGACTAAGGGTTAGGATTAGGCATTAGTGTTGTTGCATGTTAAATATGGGTGTACACTAACATTATCTATCCAGGTACTATGGCACCCAAGCGAAAGAGTGTGTCCAATAAGAAGCAGAAGGTAAGAAAAGGAAGCTCCAGGGCCCCAGCTCCAAGGATTAGGGCAGACGCTTACTGAGTAAAGCTGAGTAGGGAAGCAGATGACTTTAGGATCAAGCACTTCAGCACCCCGATAGGCTTCATAGCGGAGCGAGGGATAAGCGTCTTTGGGTCTCTTCACCCAATGATAGAGACTATCAATGCAAACATAAGGAGGCTAGGATGGCAAAAGTTGGTAGGTTTGAGGAGAATGTACGATCCGGTCTTGGTAAGAGAGTTCTACATCAACCTCGCTGATCAAGATATCAATAGATTTTTGCCCATCCGCGGGAGGAAGGTGGAGTACACTCGTAACTCCATCAACGACTTTCTTAAAGTACAGAAGGTGATACATGCTCACGCGGATGGGATTTTCAACTCGACCCCTAGACTCAAGGTGGAGAGAGAAGACATAGCTACCATCTGCAATTCTGGTCACAGGGTATCCGATGGAAGCAGCAAGCTTAAACTCAGGAACCTCAACCCACCTGCGAGGGTTGGGTGCATTGGGTACAATACAACATAATACCAAACTCCACCTTCAGTAGGATATATGCGCAGACAACCCGATTGGTATCAGCATTGATGAGAGGGCACCATATCGATGTAGGAGAGATCATCTTGGCAGAGACATTCGCCCGCAGACACAACCCTACGGCATTGGGATTTCCATGTTTGATCACCGAGATGTGTGAGGCAGTCGGTGTGCCAGACATCGTCGAAAATGGCCACCCGAAGAGTTGCCTAGACTTGAAAGAGATACAAAGAATAGAGGCAAATGCGAGGGACTGGGGAAATATGATGCAAGATCATCGGGCGAAAGCGATGAGGAATATGATCCCAAGGCGGATACCGGATACAAAGAGGTATCTGTGGAGGAGACCGACGACGTGGTTAAAGATCCACCACCTTCCGGAAATGGGGAGGATCTCGCCTCAGACTTTCAGCGGCTGAGTACGAGACTCCAGGACTGGATGGGACCAGTTTGGGCACATCGAGAGGAGGCAAAGCACGCTAGCCTCCGATCTTTCCCAGTTGGGAGAGTGTTACCAGGCACTTACCGTGGATCTCGTAGGCATACATGGAGTATCGCAGTGGTTTCGTATGCACTTGGATCAGTGGGACTCATGCTACTCGAGCCTCACAAAGCACATGTCTGCAGCGGACACACAGGCAACTGAGCGCCTAGCATATATGGAGCGAATATGCAAAGCTCAGACGGATGATTGGCAGCAACAAAGAGGAGGCTCATCTTCCGGACCCCATGGTCCGCCTTCCTCTTAGTGATCATGCCGACCGAGGCATACTACAGACGGTAACTCTGAACATTCTCCTTTTATGTATTCCTAATGCTAGGGCCTAGCTATCGAATAGGTTTGGGGAGGGAAGTTGTATCATATGTTTACATGCCTCGGATATTTGTTGCCTTGTATATATTGTATATATGTGTTTTTCTTTTATTTTTCATTTTTGCAATTATGTGGTGTGGTATGTTAGCCACTTTTGTTTGATTGCAGTTGAGTCGAGTCTTTTTGCCTAATTTTTTGGCCTATTTCAAAATTTTTTTGTATCGAGTCTTGAGTTCTTTTGACAAGTCTGGTTAACTATTGCCTTAGTTAAGCCTTTTTACTGATGTGATCTTAGATGGCCTCTGACTGAGTGCTAAGGAATTTTCGAAAATCACTTTAGTTCGTTTCACTTGTAAATAAAAAGTCTTCCTGTTTAGTAGTCAAAAAGCCGCTGAGAAGCCTTAAAGCTGATGAAAAAATCTTGTACCAGCAAATGTGTGATTCTAGTAGGATGAGCAAGGTTTTTTAACTTGCGCCACTTCATATACATGTGCACTCTTTTTTAAAACGAGTATGACGAACGACATTTTCGACTTGGTGTCTCGATTCTCGAACCTGTTCCAAGGAACAGGTTTGGGGAGGAGGATTCTTGTCAACTTCATACTTAGGCTCCCTAATTTCTATATTTGAGTTATGGTCGATTTTGAAATTATTTTGTATTGCTATGATGCCGTTCTAAAAAAGAAAAAAATAGAAAAAATCTCGAAGTGTTTTTCCGGGATCACTTGTGATCGTCTAAGATCGTGTTGGGCATTTCCAAATACTACCTATAAACCAACGCGGGGCTGATTGTGCGTATGCTGTGAGGGTTGATGGTTTTTGTTTCCAAAATTCATGTCAAATACTACCTATAAACCAGCGCGTGGGCGGTACTCGTATGTTGTGAAGGTTGATGGGGTGTATACCAAACCGACACGTACAAAAGTACGGATCTTAGGCGACCTATTGGGATACACTTGCAACATTGAGATAGAAAAAAAAATGAAAAAATAGAAAATCTGTGCAGAAAGAGCAAAGCACAAGAAAAAAGAAAGAAAGAAATAAGCGTGCAAAAGAGCAAAGCACGAGCATGGCGACTAATTTTATTTCCTTGTATTTGATTTGATCCCTTTCCTAAAAGTCCTTCGACTCATTTGAATTGAGTGCTAAAGCATGTAATATTAGTGGCATCTTGTGGCGTTTATTGTCACCATCCTAAGTTATGTCTTGGCGAATACCTATTCTTTGGACACTTCGGATGAGAGACTTGAGAGTTGCTATGATCTTCCTTTGTGAGGGACTACTAGGATATGATTAAGTTTTATTTACTTGTGAAACGGAATATTGTGATCTTTGCAAAGCTACTTGTCAAAGTTAGAGGGGATAGAAGTTTACATTAGTATAAGGGCTTATCTCTGGCAATACTTGTCCCGGTAGCTTGACAATTGAACTCTTCTGTGTTTCGTCGTGTCTATGTGTTTTTTCTTTTTCTAGGTTTTAAAGTTGTTAGCTTGAGGACGAGCAAAGGTTCGGTTTGGGGAGTTTGATGAGTCGATATTTTAACGAATCATTTAGTGCCTTTTTCCGTATTTTGTTGCGTCTTTTAGTCTTTATTTAGTATTTTTTGTTCCGTGTCTTTGGATTTTTTGTGTGTTTTTGTGCATTTTTAGGTGTCTTAGCATCATTGGCAAGGAAATGGAGGACCAAAGTGCAAACAAGACTTCAAAACCTTCTAGAAGCACCACAAGGTGTTTTGACAGATTCAACCCACGTTTTTCTAGCAGTTTTTCCCATGATTTTGAATTTCTTCTTCCTTGGTCTATAAATAGGACCCTTGTATCAGTCATTAGGATATATATTCACTTACTTCTACTTTCACATTTTCAATTCCAAGCATTGTAAACACTTAGAGATTTCAATCTCTCTTTTAATTCGAAGAAGCATTATTGATCTTTTTGACGATCGCAGAGACCAATAGGCGCCCAGGTATTCAATAGTATGAGTTAGGCGGTTGAACGCATGCTTGATCGTTGTGACATAATGTTATCTGGTCGTTGGACACATGCTTGATCGTTGTGAATGCATCAGTCTTTACCTCTAATTAGTATATATCCGGATGAGGGCATAGCTAATGACAAGCTTTTTGCCATAACTCATACGTACTTATAATCTGTATCTGGTTCGATTTTGCAATAGCAAAGTTCTTGCATTCGCGGGGAGTGTACCGTTAGCTATATCGCGTCAGCACCTTTGAAAGATCCGCTTGTTTCGTTTTAATTGTAGAAATTGCATGATCTAGGTATTACCTTGTCTTGTAATTGTAATTTGTTGTAGGGTTTTGAAGTATCAACCTTACCCACACTATTTGTTCACAACTCACACCTTGAGCCTACACCATAGAACTAGCTTAATCAATTCCTCGAGAGA
Organism: Plantago major; assembly: GCA_026545765.1. NCBI lineage: Eukaryota > Viridiplantae > Streptophyta > Magnoliopsida > Lamiales > Plantaginaceae > Plantago > Plantago major. The sequence continues at coordinate 74,531,026 of CM048839.1, forward strand.
ACGACCATGTGGTTTAAGCCTTTGTACTACGACAACCGCTTTACTACTTATGTTATTTTACAAGTATTAATTTTGAGCGCATTAGTGGCATATGGCTCGGGGGATGAGTCTCCCGAAGGACCCAACGTTGAGTCACAAGAGGAGGCACAACCTAGTGCCAGGACCTCTACCTACCTACTTCCGGTATTATGAAGATATGCAAACCCATTTCGAGCAATGGGCAGGTCCGAGGTTCCATGACATCCAGATGCAACACGATCATCTGCGTACCCAATGTGGAGAACTCCGCACTAGCTACCATAACCTATCAAATGAGGTGGAACAAGTGCATCAATACGCCAACACCCTCACTAGGAGGATGGATGATTGGGAACTGAGCAGCTCCTTGAATTTGGCGGCATTGCGAGAGTTGGATCAGAGGGCAGAAAGGCGTTTGGAGAGAGAAGAGAACCTATGGCAGCATTACATTGGAGGAGGATCTTCTTTTAGACTCCACATTCCACCCTGCCGACCAAGGCACACTACGGGCGGTAACTCTACAACTTACTCTTTTAATTTATTCTTTACGTGAGGGTCTGGCTATTGAGGTTTAGGGAGGGAAGTTATGATATCTTGTGATTAAATGCCTCGGTGTGAACTATTACGCTGCCTTGTATATACATGTATATATGTTATCGATTTTTAGTTTGGTGGTGTTGAGCGGTATGTTAGCCACTCTTGTGATTATGTGGGGTGGTATGTTAGCCACTTTTGCGTGATATTGGTGTGTCATCTTTTGGCCTACCTTTTTGGCCCTTTTTTTTTTTTAATATGTGTTTGAGTCTGAGTTCTTTTGACAAGTCGAAAATCTATTGCGATTGATAAGCCTTTTACTGATGTGATGTTTAATGGCCTTTAACTAGTAGTAAGTAATTTTCAAAAATTACATTAGTTTGTTTCACATGTAAATAAAAAGTCTTCCTATTCTAGTAGTCAAAAAGCCGGTGAGAAGAATTTTTGAGCTAATGAAAAAATTTTGAACCAGCATTTGTGTGATTCTAATTAGGAAGTGCAAAGACAAGTTCCTTGTGCCACTTCATATACATGTGCACTCTTTTTAAAACGAGTATGACGAAAGGCATTTTGACTTGTTCTCTCGATTCCCAAACCCGTTCCAAGGAACAAGTTTGGGGAGAAGGGTACTTGTTCATTTCATACGTATGCACACTCACTCTATATCTTTGAGCATTGGTCGAACATTGAAATTGCTTTGTATTGGTTGCTAGCGTTCTAAAAAGGAAAAGAAAAAAAAATTCTCAAAGGTGTTTTCCCAGGATCCTTGTGATCATTTGAGATCGTGTTGGGCATTCTCAAATACTACCTATAAATCAATGCAGGGCTGATTGTGCATATGATATGAGGGCTGATGGTTTGTTCTCAAAATACTTACCAAATATTGCCTATAAACTAGCGCGTGGGAAGTACTCGTATGTTGTGAGGGTTGATGGGGTGTACTGATTTGTCAAATCAATGTTTTAAATTTGTTTAATAAGCCAAGAGTTAATTCTGAACACTACGAAAAATTGTAGTGCAGTAAAGTTAACCCCGAGTGTCGGTCTCTCAGGACTTAACTAAGCTGAGTTGCATTTACGAATAGTAATAACGGTATGAAAGCGGTAAAAGTTATTTTGCTTCGGAAACAGAATGATATCCTATCTATTATGCAGACTAACTTGAAAAAAGATAAACTTGTAAAGATGAATATATGAGAGGGAATTATGGTGTGGTGACAGATAACAAGGTAGCTAACAGGAATAGATGCAACAATAACGATGGTGATTTACTCTAGTTATCACTATGACACGTCCAAACGATTAGTACACTACTCTAGTCGCTCTAGGCATACACCTTATATCAGATAAAGTACGATGGCTCTATGACAATGAGCTAACCGAATTTGTTCTACAAAACATATAGCTATGGCAAAGGCGTCAATTCCACCAAGCTACAATTAATAAGCTAATGTATTTATTGCGTTTTCTACGAACCTACGGTTTTGCATAATCCTTTGATGATTTTGTGGGTAAAACACAATACACATAACTACATACGCATTTAATCAAAAAGGCACAAAGTAAATCCCATCTTAATGTTATTGAATTACATAAACCCTAACTAGCATGCATTGAATGCATCACCACCCCTTAATAGGGTATTTAGCTACTCATGATATGCGAAGACATAATCAATAACATATATGACCACTGAATAAACATAATTGATTACCATATACCAAGAATCAAGAGTTGATAAAGATATTACCAAATTGTGTCACAAACCACAGGTAAAAACTGAAGAATCTTGAATCCAATTGGTAGAAAGTATCACAAATATGCTCTCAAACAATAATCTCTAATCTACTACAAGAATAATCGGTTCAATTAGCTCCAATAATAGGTAGGTAATTGCCTTGGAAAAGTTCTAGGTTGAGAGCAAAGTTGAAAAGAAGATAATGATTTAAAATTGAGTTCAAAGGCTATATCGAATCGACATCGACGACGGAAGAAAGATGATTTGGCGTATGCCAACTAGGCACATGGCGTATGCTAAATCAGCGCATGGCGTGCGCCATGCGGCACCGTGGCATACGCCACGTTGCTTTGGCATTCGCCAAGCATCTCGAAGATGCTTTGCGTACCCCAAGGATACTTGGCGTGCATCCTAAGTTGCTTGGTTCCACACTTTTACTTCAAATTTGGTATTTTTGGCCTTCCCACTTCACTTCTAGCATCCGTTTGAGGCATTGGAACTCCGTACTCCTGTAAATGCATATAAAATGATATTTTTGCCTCCAAATAACGCGGTTTACCCAAATACCTACAAAATACACAAATAACAAAACAAGTAAAAAATACTATAATAAAACCAATGAAAACTATACTTGAGAACGACAACAAGACGGTAAAAAAGACAAAATGAGACGATGTAAAATCGACTCATCATGTACTCCAAACCAATACGCACAAAAGTGTGGATCTTGAATAACCTATTGGGATACACTTGCAAAAATGAGACAAAAATGACAAAATGATGAAAATCTTTGCAACAGGATTAAAGCACAAGAAAAAAAAAGAAAAAACAAAAGGAAAAGAACGGTGGCTATTTTTTCTTTTTATGTATTAATTTCGACCTCTCCAAGAAAAGTCTTTTTTTATCCGTTTGATTTGAGTGCAAAAGCATGTAATATTAGTGGCAATCTTGTGGCGTTTGTTGTCACCTTCCTAAGGTTAATTCTCGAGCAATTACCCTTTTTTACTGGTCACTTCCAGGAGAGATTAGAGTTGCACTTATATTATCCTTGTGAGGGACTACTTGAGTAAGTCGAAGTTTTATTTACTTGTGAAACGGAAGATTGTGATTTTTGCGAGCTACTTGCCAACGTTAGAGGGGATACAAGTTTACATCAGTTTAAGGCTTGACTCTTGTAATAGTTGTTCGGGTAGCTTGTCGATTGAACTCTTCTTTGTTTTGTTTGTCTATGTGATTTTTCTTTCTAGGATCTTTTTAAAGTGTTTGTTTGCTCGAGGACGAGAAAAGGTTCGGTTTGGGGAGTTTGATGAGTCGTTATTTTAACGACTTATTTAGTATTTTTTTTTACCGTATATTGTTAACCAATTTAGCCATTTTATTGTTGTTTTGGTGCTTTTTTACGTTTTGGTATTGTGTTGTGTTTTGTAGTTTTTAGGTGTTTTTAGGTAAAATGGCATAAAGTTGGAGGATCGAACGCGTATTGGCATTCACTCGAGGAATCCAAGAAGCGTAGTCAAGACATGTAGTGGCCAACTACTCCAGAGTGGTTCTAGGAGGTGGTTAAAAGGGAGTCATGGAGAAGAAAGTGGGAAAACCTGCACATTTCCCGAGGAAGGGACCTCACCGTGGTGAGCCACATGGGCAAATGAGCTTACCGCGGTCACCTTAGTCAGAGAGTTTTTTCTGCTGAACATTGACCGCGGTGAGCTCCTTGCCAAAGGGATCCCACCTTGGGGAGACTTGTTCAAACCACGAAATCTGGCAGTTTTTCCACGATTTTTTGAAATGCTACTTCATATGTTTATATATATAGATCACTTGTAACTCGTTTTTTAAGCATTCTGAGACATTGTTAAACCTATTATATTCATATTCAAGTTTTGTAAACACCTTTTGAATTCAATACTCATCAATCAAAGTGCTATTCTCTTTCGGACAATCTCATGCATTGAAACATCGAGGTAATCAATTTTGTAACTACTATTTAGATTACACGTGAGAAGTTGTTACTTCCTACGTGTTCATCATGATGCATTGGTTATGATCTGCGTTTGTATATCATTGATTTGATAATATCCGTATCAGTACAATTCTATGTGAGCTACGCTTTGTGTATACTTAATTGGTACGAATCATATAAGCATATTTTGCATTGGCAATGTAATTATTATCCGTATTTGGTATTACTTACATAGTGTGTACTTAATTGGTACGTATCGTATAAGCGCACTTTCGAAAGGGATAATTTCTTTGTTTGTTTGTAGAATTGCATGATTAAGGTTTACCTTTCTCGTGTATGTTAAAGCTACGAGCAATCAAAGTTTTCCCACATTTTTTTACAACCAAGCAAGTGTAGTCCATAGAACTAGCCTGATCAATTCCTCGGGAGATTCGACCCCACGGTTTAAGCAATCACTACAACACTTGCTTATTACCTTTTTGGATATTAAAATCTGGGAACATCAGACTAGAGAGAAGAGAAAACCCTAGAAAAACCCTGAAGGCAGAAACCCTGGTCATGAACGACATAGACGAAGAAACCCTAGCACTCAAGATCATTGAAAAATGAAGAACGCGGCCGTCAAGAATAAGAAAACTCTTTCCTTTCTTTACTGTTATTTGATTAATGATGATGTTATTTAATTGCATTATGAGTAGCTAAACGTTTCAGTAAAGGTGAACCGCTGTAACTATTTGTGCTACTTCTTTATATACATGTGATATATTTATGTATTAGTTTTAGACGTAATCCGTACTTGTTCTTTCGTTCGACTTTCTCAGGGGGATACCTTCACTAACTGGGCCTTCGTTTATGGTATTACGTCTTGTGTAACCTGTCATTGTGAGACGTGGTGGTGTGTTGAGTGAGACAACATACTATTGGTATAACGCGAGGGTGTATGGATTAATTACACCTTGATCCTCATAGCATGTCTCCTTACTGACTAAGTAGTTGGGAGTAGTACATTACGAGGAAGGTTGGCAAATGATGTGTCGGTTTTACACCGTCTCATTTGGACTTTTTTATCGTCATATTGTGGTTCTCAAGTATAGTTTTTATTAGTTTTCCTAGAGTATTTTTACTTGTTTTGTTATTTGTGTGTTTTGTAGGTATTTGGCTAAACCGCATTAATTGGAGGCAAAAGGATGCATTTTATATGCATTTACAGGAGTACGGAGTTCCAATGCCTCAAACGGATGCTAGAAGCGGAGCGGGAAGGCAAAAATACCAAATTTGGAGTCAAAGGGCGAAATCCGGCGTGTCAGGATGCTTGGCGCACGCCATGCGTTGATTTGCCGTACGCCATACGTCTGTTTGGCGTACACCAAATCCCCTTCCCGTCAGATTTTTGCGATTAGATTAGCTTTGTACTCAATTTTAATTCATTATCTTCATTTTAAACGCACAACAACATATGAGGTGAATGGTAAGGTAGGAGAGGTGAAGGCATTAGATTCTCTGCCTTCGAATTTTATTTGCAAAGATTATGCTGCGGGGTTTGGTAAAGGGAAAAGACTAGGGGGGGGGGGGGGTGTTAATAGTCTTTTACAACTTTTGTCGATAAACACAATTTCTCAGATATCTGTGAAGATATCTGATACTTAATTTCAGAGAGCGGAAGACTTTTCTGTGATAAGTGCGTGCTTTCGACAAGATATGTGTAAATACTTAGCAAGGTAAATAAAGCAAGTAATAAATTGCAGAAAGTAAATAACACTGATCTTTATAGTGGTATCTGAAGGTGGCGTAATCCTTCAACAAATCCATTTCGGCCTTTCTCAGATCTAGAATCCACTGTGACAGATAATTGAGTTCACCTTTCAAATATCTTCTCTCGATTCCTAAATACACTAGGTTCCCAACTAAGTGTTCCCCCTGAGTTATTCCCCGGCTTTCTCAGCCAAGTACTTCCTATACTCAGAAACCTTTGAGCTATTCCTTAGTTTCCCAAACTAAGTACTTCCTATGCTCAGTAACCTTGGAGTTATTCCTTAGTTTTCCAAACTAAGTACTTCCTGTACTCCACGCCGTTTAAGGTGTTGGTTAAGGTAGTTTGTCAGGTGTAGTCTTTATAACTTTCTCAGTTATGTAAGAATACTTGATAGAACAAGAATCACTTAACACACTTCACAATGTGTGGTGATATGTTCTTTAATGACCCAAGTCTATGTTAAATGTTCTAGAGAATGAAGGTTAGATACATGATCTTTTGATTCAACTCCTTCACAGATAGCAATGCTTGTTAAGGATTAGGAAACATAGAACTTTCGTGCTACATAGAATTCAAGAGCTTAGTCGCAACTGTAAGCTAAAGAGTAAGTAGGTTGAAGGCTTGTATGCTTGAATGAGTTCGTCGATGTAAGTTCTTGGCGTGTTCAGTGTGTGTATTCAAGCATTCTAAGTGTTGATATTTATAGTTGAAAATCATGCCGTTTGAATTGCGTCCGTTAGGCTTAATGAAATTCAAACTATTGATATCTGTAAATAATCTTTGCGAAGGCGTTGTCTCTTTTAGATTTCCTCTTTAGTTCGGATGTCTCTACGCATGCATTTATTGCATTGTACTATTTTTGTCCTATAGTGCCAACGGAACTATGCACACTTTCTGAAGCATTGCATGTCCCTTTCCAGAAACCTTCACATCTCCATATACCTGTTGAAACATTGTTTCCCAGAAACATAGTTTTATCCATGATATCTGAGTGTAGATATCTGTGGGCACTTTTCCTTGTTCAGAAACCTTGTGTTCTTAGATATCTCTTGCAAAACTTGTTTATTGAGAAACACTTGTTCATCAAAGATATCTGGACATAGGTATCTGATAACCTTCGTCTTCAGCAATCTTATGCAGTCTTCAAAACATCAAAATTGGTTGAACTCTCCTGCTGGATGCCTTCTTCTTGGTCTTCTTGAAAGATATAAAAATTACATTCAGAGACCTAACATCCTATACAAGATTTGTTAGACTAACATACTTAGTGATTTTCCTCTTTTACAGTGTTTAAGTGAACCAAGAGTACTAACCACCTTTCTGAGCTAAGATAAGTCAGTAGGTTGCTGATCAAAATCAAAACAGATATTCCTAACAAATTTCCCCCTTGTTGATCAGTCAATGATGACTATCTTTAAAACCTATTACAACTTGGAAGAGGGAACAATCCATCACTTAATCATTTCTTATGATCTTTTTGAATTCATTTTAATTAAGTGCAGAAAGTAAACATCAACCAAATCACAAGGTGTGATCTTTGCTAACAAGTTATCTTTTTATAGATTGATATCTGAGAGTAGGTTCATCAGATATGTTACAAAGAAAGTTCACAGATAACTTAATAAATAAAACATATTACAGCACAGTCAGCAAGATACAAAACACTTAGTTAAATTAGGACAACAGAAGTAACCAAGCTCCAAGTAGACATCCTAATAAACTAATCTTCAAATCTTCAAAATCTTCAAGTCTTCAATCAGCATATTTGTGGATCAATTTGCAAAACCTTTTGATATCATCTGAGTAGTCATAGAGCAAGGTCCTGACTATCATCTCAGTGTTTCTGGCAAATCCACAAACTTCCTTGTAGGTTTCAGAGGGATTCTTCTTGGCAAATTGTTTGACCCACAGATACTTTCCCCATTTCCAGGCATGCTCAATTCTGATATCTGATAGCTTGAAGTATTCATATATGATCCTCAGATATCTGATGTCACCCTTGTATTGATCTTCAGTCATGTAGAAAGACTCATAGGGTTCCACAGCAAGTCTAGCTCTTGTGCCTGTTCTAGTGATGTTGGGAATTCTGTGCACATCATCTGGCTTTCCATAAGGACAATCATCAGAGAGGTCCTTCTTCATGGCTTCTATTCTCTTGATTACTTCAAAATCCAACCAGGCTTTGATGTGGTTGGTGTTAATCAAGACTGGCTTGTCTTTTCTCCATGCCATGAGTTGTTTATAGATTGGTTCTGGAAAATTTTCATTTACCAGTAAGTGCTTGAGTTCCAGAATCCAGTAGACATTCTTCTGATTAATGCACCTTTAGACAAATGAGTCATTGTTGGTGTTCACATACTCAATCTTGGCTTCTTCAGGCCTGAGTGATAGTTGAAGTTTTCTTTGTTCAGCTCTCAGCCTGTTCCTCCTTTGTCTTGAATTCTCCCTTGGGGTATTGCTTGAAGAACTACCCTGGATTGACTTGGTATTTCCAGAGGGTGTTTTAGCTGCTAAAGGCTTTCCAGCTATGAGCTCAGATAGGCTATCAACCCTTTTTCTTTTTCTGTGAAGAGGAGCTTTATCTTAATCAGTCTCTTCATCATCATCATCAAGATCAATTCTTGTGAAAATTTTACAGCCTTCTTCATTGCCCTGGGATTTGATTTGTCCTTCTTCTTCTTCTTCAGAAAATTTTACAGCCTTCTTCATTGCCCTTGGAGGTTTCTGTGCCTGGCCCTTGTGGTCATTCCTTTTTCAGGAAGTTGCTAAGTGGTGTCCACTATTTGTAGAGCAGTCTGACTGGAGGAGGGCTCATTTATTCTGAGTGGTGGTTGGGATGATTTCTTCCTGTTTCCTCTTCCTTTCTGAGCGCCGGAACCTTTCCCTTGTCCTTGATATCCTTCCCCCTTAGTCATTTTTGACTGACTCAGTGTCACAAAGGATTCTGAGATTGACTCAAAGTTTCCTTGTAGATAATTATAAGCAGCAACCAACTTCTGAAGTTCAGCCTTGAGCTCCTGATTTTGTTTGATAAGTCCTGTTTCCTTATCAGTGAGCTCTGCCAGTGGGCCTTAAGTAGCATCTGCTTTTTCAGCAGCATAGCTAGCCTCATTGATGGCTTTTTCAGTAAGATTATTGTCATCATCCCTCAACATGCCTAGGTCTCTCTGAGCAATGACCAAGCTTGTTGTTCTCTGAGTGATTAACTCAGTGAACTTTTTCATTTCAGCAGGGAGTCATGCAATTACTTCTTCATTTTGTTGAGACAACTCCTTTCTTAGAGTTTCTAGAACCTGGTATCTGGCCATGTATCATGGGAGTTGAGATTTGGTTTCTTACTGAAGCTTTGAGGAGCTATCGATTTTCTCTTTAAGTGAGAAACTCCCAAGTGAACATTTGCATGTTCTGCCAAGGTTCTGTCTTCTTTATCGTCTGAGTCTTCATCCCAGTGATCTTCATCCTCTTGGGCATTTTCGTCAATATTTTCTAGCCCAGCAACCATCTCAAAGATGGGCTTCTTTCCTTTCAGTGAGGAGGATGGTACTTCTTTTGGTGATGCAGCCTTAGCATCATGCTTGTCTTGAGATACTTGCTTAGTATCTAATTCTTCAGCAATTGCCTAAACAACAAGCTGGAGTTCTTTCATCTCAGCATAAGATTTCATTTCCTTGATGGTTTAATCTTCAATCGTTTGAAGCTTTGCTTTGTATTCAGCTATCTTCTCTTCCAGATGAAGATTTAGCTATTGTTCTTCCTCCAACAACAGTTTGAGTTGAGCAACTCTGGCTTGTGCATCCAATATTTTCTGAGTGTTTTCCTCAGAGTTCTCAACTACTTGCTCAGTAGAGTCTTTTTGTTGGGGAGATGAATGGGTAGATTTCTGAGGAGATGGAGGAGGGGATTTTTGTGATGTCCTCTTAGTGTGCTTTTCAGCAACTGAGGTATTATTACCTTGTGCGATCCCTCACATCACAGTGCGAGGCATCACCATCATCCTTTTTATCATCCTCATCCTTTTGATGGTCAGAAGGAGGTTCTTCATAGTCATTCTCATCAGTCTCCTTCTCTTCTTCATCTTCAGAGACCAGATTGATCACTTCTGGAATAGTGACCATTTTCCCATTAACTTCCTCTTGCTCAGAGGGTATGAACTGTAGAATCTGGGGCAAAATAGGCTTGAATGCCATCTGCATTCTGGTCTGACCATCTGCTTGGTTAAAAGATTGAATAAGCTTTCTAGCCACTTCCATGACGAAGTCCTTATGCATTAATGTTCCAAAAGAGTATTGTTCAGTGGGGAACATAGCATGGACATAATTTTCCAAGTCAAGGGCTCGTGCTATCCTTATGGGGGTGATCAGTCACCTTAATGATCTCAGATAGATCGGAGCATCGAAGCTTTTGCCATTTCTTGAAGCATTTTAGGTGCTTTGGCAAAGTGTATTCCTTGAAGAAAGGAAGCAGGTCCTTATTCTCATCAATAGGGACCTTAGTGGCACTTGTTTGAGCCTGAAAGAAAGAGTTCTGAATTAGTTTCAAAACTTTAGTAGATATCTGGGCTTTAGAGTAGAAAGGTATCTGAGTTACCTGTGTGACAGGCTTAGATGACTTGACTACTGAGGTTCCAGGTGCCTCAAATATCTGGATATGAGGAGGAGACTGGGAAGCCTGATCCTCAGTGATCTTTCATTCTGCTTGAACTTGAGATTAAAAACATAACACTTTGAAAATTTGAGCAAGAAACTACATTAGACAATTTTAGTTATCTGAGAAGCCAATTACCTTGACAATAGGAGGCTCAGGTACTTGTCTATCAGAGACTTGTGCAGTCTCTGGAAGTTTTTCTTGTGATGAAAGCTCTGATGACTCATCAATTTCCATTAGTTGCGGGGATTGAGTGGGCAATTCCTCATCAAGTGTTAGTTTGAGAAAAATGATCAAAGATTTGTCTTTGAAGATTACAGGTATTTGAATGAAATACCTTCTCTGCAGAATGTTCAGGTACTTGTTTCTCAGAGACCTTGGAAGTCTCTGGATTCTTCTCTGAAGAGATAGACTTTTCAGTCTCTCCATTTTTCTTCTCAGTTGGAGCCTATTAGAAACAAACACTTTATTAATATTCAAGTGTATAAAGCACATATCTAAGATGTTATATCTTAAGGAACTTTCTTCTACCTGTGAGACAGGCTCCTGTTCCTGAAGTGGTGAGGCTATGGAAGCCTCCTTCTCAGATTCTGAGGCAAACTTTGCAGCTTCCTCTTGATGTTGTGTTTCTAATTCAGCCTGTGACAAAGAAATTTCTATAAATAACAAGATTAATAAACAAATTTTTTTTTTCACAACTAGAGAGTTAAACCATTCAGCTACCTAAGTAGTGTCAGGCTGATTGGTCTCTGGAACTTGTGACCCTTCTATGCTTTGGTCTTGTTGTTCCATTTTAGCTTCATTGTTTGAAGTTTCAGGTACTTCAGACCTTTCCTAACTGTGTAACTCAGTTGGCTCCCCTGGTTAATCATTCTGAGCAGATGCCTCAGTTGGATCCCTCTCATTGAGTTGGGGAACCTGTTCTTTTACAGGATTTTCTTCAGCAAGGAAAGATGTTGGTATCTCATGCTGTAACTCAAGTATCATCTCAACAACATCCACTATTGGCTGTTGTGGTTGGTGTGGTGATTCTGATCTGGATGAAGAAGGTGATGCTGTATGGGGCCTAACCAGATCTGCTTGAGACAGACTTTTAACTGTTGAGGCAATGGAAGTATCCTCCTACACTAAGTTTCCACTCATCAGAGCATCTTCAATATGCTTAAGTGTTACTTGCTCTGATGGTGTGTTTTGTCCAGTGACCTTGGACACAATTGCTTCTTTAGCAACCTTTGAACTAGTTGCTCTTTCAGCAACCTTGGGGATTATTGCTTCCCCCTCATCTTCAGATTCCTCATCGAAATCTGGGACTGAATTATCAATAATCCCTGTTGCTTCTGCAGAGAGTGTTTGAAGTTTCTCACTGCTTTTATCAGCATTGATGAGTTCATCAGCAAGGCATTCTGCAGCATTGATGAGTTCATCAATTGTGGTCTTACCAGCATTGATGAGTTCGTCTTCATTTATGAGTTCATCAACAGTGGCGGCAGATATCTGAGAGTCGACATCCACAATGGGTATGTCTACTGATTTGCCAGCAGACTTCTTTCGTGAAGTTGTGGGCTTTTTGGTTGCAATGGAACCCTCAGATACCTCATCAGTCTTTCGTTTCTTGGAACCTTTCTGACATGCAGTAACCTTTTTCATCATGTTTGTATACTCATATTTGTAGAGTAGGTTACTATTGGGAATGTCTGCCGTCTCTCTGAGCTCAATGCCAAGGCACTCAAGTAAGTAGCAAATCTTCAGTCCATAACTTACTGTGTCTTTTGGCTCAGCAAGGCCCTTAACGATTTTAGGCTCAAAGCCTTGTATTTTCTTCACAAATTTCATGAAGGCGTACTTCCCCCAATTAAAAGGGTTTTCCAACTTTTTGTTTTGTTGATTCAACAAGAACATCATCATCCAGCGTTCTTGGCTTATCTGGTCAGCTCCTCCTTGTAGACCATCAAAGCATCTATGAAGGATACATGCCAACACATCCCTGTGAAACAACAGATGTCTAGTTCTGATGTCAGCAAGTTTGAAGTCGATGGGTGTGTCTGGCTTGTCAAGATCACATCACTGTAGATCTTTTTGACACCATCAAGGAGATCTTCATCCATGATGTCAATTTCAAAATCCTTTCCAAGTTTTTGAAGTTCAAAGCACTCGAAGAAAATTTGATCGTCGAGGATTTCTGTCCTTGGACTTTAGTCTTGATGAACCTTTGTCGGTGCCTTCAGAGACTTTGGAAATAACCGTGGAGTTGTTGTAAAACTCCAGGACATCCAGTGAAGAGACTCCACTGGGAAGAGCAGATAGAAAGCCCTTGATTTGTGCCTTTTCAAGCATATCAAGTACCAACTTTTTGTCAGCCTGTTTTTCTATTGCAGCTACAAGGTATTCCTCAATCATGGCACCACCCCAAATTATCCTGTGGTTTGAAGTCCAATGATCAGGATTGAATTCTCCAGTCAATCGTTTGTTTGTTATAACCAACACTAGTGCTTGCTTTTCAGCAGTACCAGAGGTAGTAGTTTGGGATTTCTGGTTAGAAGCACGTTTTGGAGCCATCTCTTTGAATAGTGAAAGTTTTTGAAAATCGGAAAGAGATTAAGGTGTGAGTTTAGTGATTCTTTGCAGAATAACTAAGCGAAGAACAATGATTTGCAGAAAACTTTGAAAAGTTTTTGCTATTTCTGTGTAAGTGTGAATGTTGGATTAGGCGAAAGTGATTTCTTTTGCCAAAATCCTATATATATATATATATAGCATCTTACTCTCAACATACATATACATACAAATTGATTTTGTCCATATGTATCTGCGCAAATGCAGATAGGCGTGGGTAAAATTCATTTTGCATTAAATGCTTAGTGGGCCACGTCTGTGTTTTTACAGTCCACTATTTTCTTGAAATTGATCTCAAATCATTAAGATCAAGCGCCCATTTCATCAAGTGTCACGATTGATTCTTGACAATGATCCTGTCGATTGTAATTGTGCCCAATTAATGAAATTTGGCGTAAGGCTTTCTGAATCACATCTCTTTTCTGTGACTAGGGGACAGTCTTTGGACTTATGTAGTCAGTTCAGAGACTGTGTGTGACTTAACATAAAAATGGAAAGATACAAAACACCAGAGATGTAGTTGACTGAATATAGTTGTACCACATTTCTCTTTTGTGTCCCCCCTTACTAAGTGATCAAGATATCTGAGTATCTGTCTCAGAAATCTTCAAATAGCCATTTTACCCTTCAACCTTTGATATCTGAGTACCCGTCTCAGATATCTTTTTGCTAAGTGTTTCACCTTTTGCCTTTGATATTCTGGATTCCTGTTCCAGATATCTTTCTCCTTTCTAAGTTTCCGTCTTAGAGATTAGAATTTTTCAGTTCCTTTGGTAGCTCCATTAACCCAAGACTATGTCTCGAGGTTAAGAACTTGCTTTGTTGCAAAGGCTTTGTAAAGATAGTGCAAGTTGTTCTTCAGTACCAATCTTGAGTATCTCTATATTGCATTTTTCAACATGATCTGTAATGAAGTGGTGTCTAACATCAATGTGCTTTGTTCTTGCATGAAATTTAGGATTCTGAGTTATGGCAATAGCACTTGTGTTATCACAGAAAATCAGTGTTTTCTCTTCATTGATCTCATAATCTCTGAGTTGTTGTTGTATCCACAATATCTGTGAAGCACAACACCCAACAGCAATATATTCAGCCTCTGTGGTAGATGTGGCAATTGAGTTTTGTTTCTGGCTGAACCATGATATTAATCTGGCACCAAGAAATTGACAAGTTCCTGAGGTGCTTTTTCTATCAAGCAATAATTCAGCATAATCAGCATCAGAATAGCCAACTGAACTCAATCCACTGTCTTTTGGATACCACAATCCAACTTCTACAGTACCCTTTACATACCTTAATATTTTCATAGCAATGTTGTAGTGTGATTGCATTGGATTTGTCTGAAATCTAGCACACACTCCAACTGCATATTGAATATCAGGTCTACTTGCAGTGAGTATGAGTGAGACGATTAATTTCCTATACTTGTGTTCTTCAACACTCTTGTCAGATTCAGTATAGGTCATTTTGGTTCCAATGCTCATAGGTATCTTGGCATTCTTTTTAGAAGGCTTTAGATTAAACTTGTTGAACATATCCTTTGCATACTTTGTTTGACTAATGAATATTCCATCATTAAGTTGCTTGACTTGCAATCCTAGGAAGTAGTTTAATTCTCTCATCATGCTCATCTCAAATTTACTTTTCATGAGCTCAGCAAAGTCTTCACAAAGTTGCTTGTCTTTAGATCCAAATATAATGTCATCAACATATACTTGAACTGAACTAAAAGTAGTTTCCCTTTATGGTTCAAAGTAAAGAGTGTTTTATCAACATCTCCTTTCCTGAAGCCACTTTCCAGCAAGTATTTGGCTAAAGTATCATACCATGCTCTCGAAGCTTTGTTTGATCCATCTGAGCTTTACGAAGCTTATAAACCATTCTTTACTGAGAAACCTCAAAGCACAGTGGTTGTTCAACATGGACTTCTTCAGCAAGTTCACCGTTTAGGAATGCACTTTTAACATCCATCTGATAAACTTTAAAGTCATTATGAACTGCAAAGGCTAGAAATAGTCTAATTGTGTCCAATCTTGCAACTGGAGCATATGACTCGTCAAAATATAGTCATACATGCAGGTGAATCCTTGCAACCAACCTTACTTTGTTTACGGTTATTTCACGGACTCATTCATTTATTTACGAAACCCACTTGGTTCCAATTACGGATATTCCATCAACAAATGGAACGGTTTCGGACTTTGTTTCTCTCAAATTGATCCAACTCTTCTTGCATTGCAGAGATCCAATCTTGATCCTTCAATGCTTCTGCTATAGTTTTAGGTTCAATATTTGAGATGAAACATCCATAAAGACAGTCAGCAATTGCTCTCCTAGTTCTAACTCCTTGGTCTAATGGACCGATCACATGCTTGGCAGGATGATTTCTTATCCATTTCATAATGGGTTTTGAACTAGTAGGATCAATATCATTTTGATCTGAATGTGAATCAATATGATCTTGATAGGATACTTGTGCAGTATCTGAAATATCTGGCACATGGGAAATGCGATGGATATCTGACACTTTTTCAGTGTTAGAGATATCTGGAATTTGATTTTCAACAATCTCATTTTCAGAAACCTCTTCATGATGAAGGTTCTCAGTAACCTGTTCCATTTCTGGAATTGTTCCATTTCTGGAATTGTCATAGGAAATTCTTCACCATGTCTTAGAGTCATCTGGTTGTTACTAAGCAATGGTTGCTTTTCATCGTCAGATTCATCCTCTAAGTGAATGATAGAGTTGTTTTCTTTTGAGGATTCTTCTTCAAAATCTTTAATCATTAGTTCTTCGAACCTATCTGAGAGTTCTTCCTTCAAGAGTACTTTCTTGTTTCCTTCATAGAAGACAACATGAATATATTCTTCAATCTTTTGCGTTCTTTTGTTGTAGATTCTATAGGCTTTGCTATTCAGAGAATAACCAAGAAATACTCCTTCATCTGCTTTTGGTTGAAATGTTCTCAAGTATTCTTTTCCATTGTTAAGAACAAAACATCTGTAACCAAACACCCTTAGATGTTTGATACTAGGGGGTCTACCAATTAAAAGTTCATAAGGAGTTTTGTCATGGTGTTTGTTAATCAAACATCTATTTTGAGTGTAGCAGGTTGTGTTAACAGCTTCAACCCAATATATTTCACTTATTTCAGTGTTAGCAAGCATTGTTCTTGCTGCTTCTTTTAGGGTCCTATTCTTCCTTTTCAGCAATACCATTTTGTTGTGGTGTCCTTACTGAAGATAGTTGATGTTGTATACCTTTGCAGGTATAAAAATCTTTTATGTACTAGTTCACAAACTCAGTACCATGGTTTGTTCTGATTACAGATACCTTGTCACTTTTCATGACTTCAAGCTTATTCAGCAAGTTGGGTATCTCAACACTTGCATCTTTTTTATGTTTGAGAAATACAACCCAAGTGAATCTTGAGTAATCATCAACAACATCCAAACCATACTTCTTTCCTGCATAGCTAGTTTCTGTGATTCAAAAAGATCCATGTGTAACATTTGCAGTGGCCTTTCACTGGAGTGTCTAATTTTAGAATTGAAAGATGTTTTGGATTGTTTTCTCATTTGGCAAGCTGAGCATATACCATCTTTTCTATATACCATTTTGGGTAAACCAACCAATTCTATAAATGGCTAGCTTGTTGAGTTTTGAAGTTCAAGTGACTCATTCTTTTATGCCATAGCAGATTTTCTTGATGTGGCTAGATTGACTCACCATGAGACATTTCTTGATTGTGGCGGATGCCCGATCGGCAACATAAAGATTTCCTTTTCGCTAGCAAGGTATGCCTTTGACTCATTGTCAATTACTTTGCATAGTTTTGACTTGATCTTGACAGTGTACCCTTTGTCTACCAATTGACTCATGCTGAGGAGATTATATTTCAATCCCTTTACATGTAGTACTTCAGAGATTGTAAGAGCTCCAAACTTCAGATTGCCAAAACCTATGGTTGGATTTTCATCTCCTCCAGCAAATCTAATAATTGGTCCTTTATCGCATTTTCTGTAGTTAATCAGATTTGCTTTGTGTCCTATCATGTGCTTCCCACATCCACTATCAAAATGCCACTTCGGGTTCTTCGTCATAGTGTTCTGCAAAAGACAGGAAACATGGAGTTAGGCTCTCATTCCAATAATGGAACCTTCTGGACTAAAGAATCTCCCTGTAGGAACCCATTTCTGAATGAACTTCCTTGGGGTATTCTTTTGTCTTGTTGGAACATAAGGACGAATTAAATGATTAGAGTCATTATCATTTAAAGCTATTTTCCTTCTTGGTGTGTTGCTTGGTGCTCCTCATGGTGCTTTCAGATACTGTCGATTCTTTGAGTCGCTTTTGACAAACTTAGCTTTCCTTGCCAGACTTCTTCTAGCCCTGCCATTCAGAGTGGCCGTAACCTGTTCTTTCTTCCAATTCTGATGATTGCTATGCGCAATCCTGGCTTTCATCCATCGTTCTTGCACTTGTTTATAATCATGAGCTAGTTGTTTCCCGATGGCTTTATAGCCAATGCCATTTCGAGCACCTGGTGCTATCTGAGATCTTTTCTCAGTAGCTTTGCTAGTCTCTGGAACGTCTTTCTTTCCAGAAAATGTGATGTTGGAAAATTTTCCTGCTCCTACAATTTTTCCATTCTGAGAGACATAGCACTGTGGGTGATTACACTTTTCAGTGTTATGTTTCTTTAAAGAAATATTCCCAACATTTTTCTTTTGGACTTGTGTTTCCCACAGAGGTTTGATCGCGACTGACTTTCCTTTGTCAACAACATTAGCTTTCTGACCAATGCTGTAGTTTATTTGAGAACCATTTTGTTGAGCACTAACAAACATTATTCTTTCGTCACTCTTATTCAGAGTAGTAGAGCTATTTGTTTGTGTGTCCAGCCCAAGTCCTCCCTTTTCTGAAGGGTCTCTTAAATAAGAGTGCACTTCAGTAAGAGTGTCACTAGCTTTGGCATAGGATTGAAAAGATAATTCTTTCTTCTTGAGTTCGTCATTTTCAGAAAGAAGATCTTTATTTTCCTTTTGGAGTATATCCATTGCCTTTCTGTGTAACTTCTCCGTTTCAGATATCTGTGCTTTGAGAAATGCATTTTCAGCATCCTTTTTCTCAGATACTTTGAGTAATTGTGAATTTTCCTTCTCAAGAGAATTCTTTTCTTCTTCAAGAATGTCGGCTCCAGCTCGGATCATTTGAAATTCTCTTTTGTAGAGATCAAGTTCTCTTCTGAAATATTCTAAATCTCTGATTTCTTCGTCATAGATTATGAATTGAGAAATGTTGGTCACCTCGTCAGCCATTAGGCAAGGCTCAATGTTGGAGCAATCTGGATAGATCTCCTCAGCAACCTCACATAATTCCCTTTTCTTTTGACCAAAGTCAACTAGTTCATGAGTGATGCCACATAATTCTGGAGAAGGTAGTTTGGAGTTATCTGAGTCTTCTTCCTCAGATTCTGACTCAATATCGAGAGAATCCAGTTGGATTTGAATCTTTTTCCTTTCTTCAGTGAGCAAAGCTCTCTGACCTCTCTTGAAGTTTCTTCTATCTTTCTTGGCACCAGTCTTTAGCTTATTGAAAACAGGACAATCTCTTTTAAAATGACCAGGTTTCTGACAATAGAAACATATATCATTTCCGATTTCTGCTTCCTCAGTACTATATGCTTGCTGAGCCGGTTTGTTCAGCGAGCTTGACAGTTGCATATTCTTGTACTGGTGATAGTTTGAGCCTAGATTCTTTTTCAGCTTCTCTTTGGATTTTCATCTCTCAATCTCCCGACTGACATATTATCTCATTTGCTTTACAGCAAGAGCATCTTCCTCAGTCATTTCCTTGGTATCCTTCTTTTCAGAAGTACCTTGTGTTACTAAAGCAACATTGTGAACTTTTCAGCAATTGTTTGTTCTCTCTGAGTAGTTTCATAGTTGACAGTAGCTAAGTGGGACAAGAATTCTACTGGAGTGATATTTGGCATTCCTTGGTTGAAATAAAAATACTGAGTGTGTTCCCAGTTTTGATTCAAGCTTCTCACGATAGTCTTAACCTTTTCAGAGTTAGAGTATCTCTCAATTTCACCAAGTGCAGCCATTTCACTCATTAGTGTTGTAAATCGGAAATGTAGTTCTTCTAGAGTCTCTGTGGGACCTTGTTTAATGTTTTGGAATTTAAGCTTCAAAACATCGAACTTATTTTCCTTTGTTTTCTCAGTGCCGGTACAGATTTCTTCAATCAGTTGCCAGGCCACTTTCACCGTTTTTGCACCCCACAGTTTACACTGTATGTGCTCTGGAGTGGATCGTATGATGATATTGCGAGCCTGAACATCTAGTCGATTTCTCTTGGCATCTTCCGTTGTCCAGAGCTCTCTGGGCTTTGGCTCATAAACAATTTGACGATGGGTCTTCCTTGGTTGAAGCACTGTTTGTGAGGAACCACCATAGTACTTCATCGGTGGGAACTCTGTCTCTACCATTAGAAACCTCCATGACACCTTGAGTTGTTGAATAACTATGGGGCCATTCTTTATTACTTGATCATTTAAATCTTTGATGTCTTCTAGGTGGAGCATCATGTTGTTCTTCCATTTCTCATAATTCTCTGGCTTGAGAATTGGAGCATCACTTAAAGACATCCTGCATCAAACACACTAAACAGACAAATCAAGTGTAGGTGAAAAATAGTTAGTGGGCACTTATCTGGGATCTAGGTTCAGTGCTGAAGGCTTGGGAACCTCCCGTTCTGATACCACTTGTTGGTCCAGATAACGACAAAGGGAAATACTAGAGGGGCGGGGGTGAATAGTCTTTTATAACTTTTGTCGATAAACACAATTTCTCGATATACGTGAAGATATCGATACTTAATTCGAAGGCGTAAGACTTTTCTGTGATAAGTGCACGTGCTCAGCAAGATATATGTAAATACTCAGCAAGGTAAATAAAGCAAGTAATAAATTGTAGAAAGTAAAGAACACTGATCTTTACAGTGGTATCTGAAGTTGGCGTAATCCTTCAACTAATCCACTTCGGCCTTTCTCAGACCTAGAATCCACTAAGACATATAATTGAGTTCACCTTACAAATATCTTCTCTCGATTCCTAAATACACTAAGTTCCCAACCAAGTGTTCCCCGAGTTATTCCCGTCATTCTCATTGAGTACTTCCTATACTTAGAAACCTTTGAGCTATTCCTTAGTTTCCCAAACTAAGTACTTCCTATGCTCAGTAACCTTGGAGTTATTCCTTAGTTTCCCAAACTAAGTACTTCCTGTACTCCACGCCGTTTAAGGTGTTGGTTAAGGTAGTTTGTCACGTGAGTAGTCTTTATAACTTTCTCAGTTATGTAAGAATACTTGATAGAACAAGAATCACGTAACACACTTCACAATGTGTGGTGAAATGTTCTTTACTGACCCAAGTCTATGTTAAATGTTCTAGAGAATGAAGCTTAGATACATGATCTTTTGATTCAACTCCTTCACAGATAGCAATATTTGTTAAGGATTAGGACACTTAGAACTTTCATGCTATTTAGAATTGAAGAGCTTAGTCGCAACTGTAAGCTAAAGAGTAATTAGGTTGAAGGCTTGTATGTTTGAATGAGTTCGTCGATGTAAGTTCTTGGTGTGTTCAGTGTGTGTATTCAAGCATTCTAAGTGTTGATATTTATAGTTGAAAATCATGCCGTTTGAATAGTATCCGTTAGGCTTAATGAAATTCAAACTATTGATATCTGTAAATAGTACTGCAGAAGACGTTGTCTCTTTTCAGAGATTTCCTCTTTAGTTCTGATGTCTCTGTCTGTGCATTTATTCCATTGTACTATTTTTGTCCTGTAGTGGCAACGGAATTATGCACGCTTTCTGAAGCATTATATGTCCCTTTCCAGAAACCTTCACATCTCCAGATACCTGTTGAAACATTGTTTCCCAGAAATACAGTTTTATCCAGGATATCTGAGTGTAGATATCTGTGGGAATTTTTCCTTGTTCAGAAACCTTGTGTTCTTAGATATCTCTTGCAAAACATGTTTATTGAGAAACACTTGTTTATCACAGATATCTGGACATAGGTATCTGATAACCTTCGTCTTCAGCAATCTTGTGCAGTCTTCAAAACTTCAAAATTGGTTGAACTCTCCTGCTAGATGCCTTCTTCTTAGTCTTCTTCAAAGATATAAAAATTACATTCAGAGACCTAACATCCTATACAAGATTTGCTAGACTAACATACTTAGTGATTTTCCTCTTCTACAGTGTTCAAGTGAACCAAGAGTACTAACCACCTTTCTGAGCTAAGATAAGTCATTAGGTTGCTGATCAAAATCTAAACAGATATTCCTAAGAGACCCCTTTATGTTTGTTCAAATGTGCAGGTGCAAGGAAATTCGAGCATGGGAAAGTCTAGTTCCCATCGCCGCACTAACTAGAGTGCGAAAGTCAAGCTAGAGACTTAAAACAGGCGCTTCCCGGGAGGCAACCCAGGGTTTATTTGCATTTTAGATAGCTTGCTTTTGCAATAATGTTTTTTTATTCATTAATTAGTGGCATACATGTCTATTTCTATTTTTATTTAAAGGAAAAAAAATCATTTTTAGCTATAGCTGCATACGCAAGCATAGCGTAAGCAGTGTGTAGCGTCACATTGCAACTCGAAGTTTCTTGGCTTACGCCAAGTGGGTGTTTAAGCGTCATACCAGGCCATTACCAACACATTAAACCAATTTCTTTTCCTTCTTCTTCCTCACTTCTTCTCTTCATCGTTTTCTTCTCCCTTCTTCTTCCATAACTGATTTCTTCCCAAAAATCTCCATTCTTCTTTGTTTCTCCACATAACTTCGAGTTCTACAACTCAATGTGAAGCTTGCATAATATAAAGTACGGTTTTGGCATCAAAAACTCCATTCATCCACTATTTATCTGGATTCAAGGTAAAATCTCAAGAACCCTAACTTTTTGCAATCTGGGAATTTTCGATTTTTGGCACTAATTGAGCTTTCTTATGATAATATCTTAGTAATTATTGTGCATTGCGCATGTTCTAAGTAGTAATTGTTGCCATTTTGTTGATTTCCATATTATTCGCAATTGGTGAATTTGGTGTTCATAGTTGGATTATGGTTGGATGATTGGATTTGATTATGAGTATTCTAGTAGATATGTTCACTTATTCAAAGTGTTTTGAGCTGATTATGGAATCATTTTGGTTGATCTTCCATTACGTTGTACTAGCTAGACTACTATTTTTGCCTGTTGTGCTAATTTGATGAGTTGAGAAATTCTAGCACTATGGTTTACACTCTTATCGCGTGTGCTCAGGCTTGAATGTGCTCGACTAATAAGTGGTTCACTTACCCGTTTGCTCTCTATGTTGCGTTGTCCCTTGTTTTTCAATTTCAGATAAATTGTGACTCCCACAAGGGGAAGCAAACGTCTGCGCATGGAGACTGGTTCTTCCTCCAGAGCCGCCCAGCCGGGTGCCTACACACCAAGTGAGTTGGCTGTCCAGTACAGGAAGGAATACAAGGTGGAC
The DNA here is from genome assembly GCA_026545765.1 of Plantago major. Classification (NCBI taxonomy): domain Eukaryota; kingdom Viridiplantae; phylum Streptophyta; class Magnoliopsida; order Lamiales; family Plantaginaceae; genus Plantago; species Plantago major. Next base: position 74,553,841 of record CM048839.1, read on the forward strand.
ACATGAGGCTTTCTACCTGAAAGGGAGATTGAATGGGGAGAGTAGCCAGCAGACGACCCCTCCATGCAGGTCTTGCACACGACGCTCACCGGGAGGAGCTGGACCAAGGTGAACTGGAAATACCTTGGGTATGATGGAGACTGGTCCGTGACATTTATGCCAATTTTGAGGATGTAAACGAGGGTCGGGTGCGTCTGCAGCAAAGAGGTGCATTTCTCACCATTAGCCATATCTGAGTTTCTCAAGGTGCCTCACATGATTCCGTAGGGATATGTTGTGCTTCCGCTTATCACAAATCTAGCCACTCCAATCCTTGCTGCGATTTCCCATGATCTAACCCATAACCCACGTTCGAAAAGGCGATGGTGGATTAGCGAGCACGATCTGGGAGAATTCGAGATTCTCTGAAATGGTGATTATACATCTGCCCAGAAGAATGACGCGTGTGTAAGAGGACATGAGATCCATACTCTGCATGGGATTTTGACCGGGAAGTTCATCGACTTGGGGGCCATTCGTTATGCCGAGTTCTGTGCTCAGTGTGTTCTCAAGAAGGCCTGCCTCATTTTCCCTGATTGATTACCGCCACGTGTAACGCAGTAGGAGTTCTAGTCCAAATTACAGGCACCATGGGCACTGTGCTTAACTCAACCTCAATGATGGTGACCAACGATGCCTATTACAAGGCTATGATGCATCGAGTTCCATCCAAGCACCTCCTATCCGTGAGCATCAGAAGCCGACAGAGGGTACTTCACAGGTTGTGGCAGATGCTTTCGACTTCCAGGGCCTCAAGGGATATCTTGATAGTTGCTTTGCAACTTACGACACTCAGTATTCTGGTAGATTGGACACCCTCGCCGATCGGCGAGAATCTGAGATTCGATCGACTGCGACATCGGTACACAGCTTGCAGACACTCAGACCGAGATTTTTCGAGCTCATTTCTCCCTTCAGACTTATTATGATCAGTACTCTACTGCACAGAGTGAGCTTTAGCGGAGACTTTTACGAGGATGGGCTGCGATGTATGGCGAGATCATGGATGGCATCTTGACATGGCGGATAACACCGGGACATCGTGGTGGCACCAGATATGCGAGGATGGGCTTGGTGGGACCCTCCGGCTGACCGGAGAGAGGGCGATGGAGTCGATTAGCTCTCTCATTTTATGGTTAGTACCTTTTTTGCTTCTTTTTTTCTTTTTAGCCTATTCGCTGGAGACCATCTCTAGTCTTGGTTTGGGGAGGGGGTCGCTTATTGTACTACCTTTTTCTTTTTTCTATATTTCGTACTATGTTCTGTATTTCTTATTCGAGTATGTTGAGTTTAAGTCTGTCTCCCAAGTCGAGCGTCTATTGCATGTACTAAACCTGTTTAATGCTTGAGTTTTGATGGATCTCTGATTATTAGCAGTTGGCATGTTATAAATTTGATAAGTTCATTTCTCTTGTAAATAAAAAGTCTATTCTAATTCTGTAGTCCAAAAAATCCTGTGAGCAAACCTTAGCCGATGAAAAAATATTACACCGGCAAAATTTGTACTTGTGTGACTTTCAAGAAGTACAAACTCTCTTGTTTGCGCCTCATCATCCTCATGTGCACTCTGTGTAAGTTAAGTATGACGAACGGCATGTTTTTCATTCCTTATTTACTCAACCTAAACCCGTTCAAAGAACAGGTTTGGGGTGGAGGTTTCTGTGCGCCATATTTTTTATACGACTGTAATTTGGTTTTGTTCTCTCAAAAAATATTATAATATGTCTCGGAGTGTATCTATGGCACTTGTGCCACCGTTAGTCATGTTGGGTACGTTTCAAATACTACCTACACATCGGCGTGGTCCTAAAAGGCCATATGTTCATGAGGGTTGATGGCGTGTATACCAAACTGGCACGCACAAAAGTGCGGACTTTCGGTAAAACAGACACTACCAAAACAAAGAAACAAAATAAGCATATGGGTCATTATAAGAGTGCAAAAAAAGAGTATGCAAAAAAGTATAAAAAAAAATGAAAAAAGAGAGAATAATTGCCATTTACAAGTCTGAAGCTTTTGATTGTAGAATAAAAAGTCTTTTCTGACTTAACTGATTGAGTACATTGCATGAGATATTTGAGACATCTTTGTGACGTGAGTCACCTTCCTGTCTCTTTCTATATTCCTTGAGTGATTACCTTTACTAGACACTTCCAGGAGAGTGAGAGATAGTTGCATAGGATCCACTTGTGAGGGATCACCGGGTTAGACTTAAGTTCAATTTACTCGGGAAACTAACTTCTTGGATTTATGCTTGTTCTTCTGCAAACATCAATTTGATTTCAAACCTCTTGCATTTTTCGGGCTTATTACTTGCAATCGTAGACTCGGTAGCTTGCGAGCTAGACTTTATCTATGTGTCTATGTGTTTTTATTTTTCTAGCTTTTTTAGAGAGTCTGTTGCTTGAGGACAAGCAAGGTTCGGTTTGGGGAGTTTGATGAGTCGGTTTTAGACCGTCTCATTTGGTCTTTTTTGCCGTCTTATTGTCATTCTCAAGTATAGTTTTTATTAGTTTTCCAAGAGTATTTTTACTTGTTTTGTTATTTGTGTGTTTTGTAGGTATTTGGCTAAACCGCGTTAATTGGAGGCAAAAGGATGCATTATATATGCATTTACGAGAATCTGGAGATCGATGCCTCAAACAAATTCTAGAAGCAGAGCGGGAAGGCTAGAAATACCAAATTTGGAGTCAAATGACGAAAACCGGCGTTTTAGGATGCATGGTATGCCAAGCATCTTCGAGACGCATGGTGCACGCCATGCGCCTACGGGCGCATGGCGTATGCCATGCGTTTGGTTTGGCGTACGCCATATGTCTGTTTGGCGTACGCCAAATCCCCTTCCTGTCAGATTTTTGCGATTAAATTAGCTTTGAACTCAATGTTAGTTCATTATCTTCTTTTCAACTTTGCTCTCAACCTAGAACATTTTCCAAGGAAATTATCATCTTATTACTGGAGGTGAACCGATTCATCTTGTAATTGACGATATAATATTGGTTGGGAGCATATCTACATACTTTTTCTACCGATTGGATTCAAGTTTCTTCAATTCTACCTAGGGTTTGTGATACGATTGGGTAGAATTGTATCAACTCTTGATTCTTGGTATTTAGTATTCAATTATGTTTATTATGTGTTTGTATATGATATTGATTATGTCTATGCATATCATGAGTAGTTAAACAAGCAATTATGGGGTGGTGAGGGATTCAATGCATGCTACTTAGGGTTTATGCAATTCAATACTTGAAGATGAGATTTACTCTATGCCATTTTTATTAAATGTGTATGTAGTTATGTGTATTGTGTTTTACCCACAAAATCATCAAAGGATTATGCAACTGATTTACCACCAAAACGTCTAGAGATTGCAAATCCATAGGTTCTTAGCAAACACATGAGTACATTAGCTTATTGATTGTAGCTTGGTGAAATTAACGCCTTCACCAATGCTATATGTTTTTTAGAACAAATTCAGTTAGCTTATTGTCATTGTCTATTAGGAATATCTGTTTAGATTTTGATCAGCAACCTCATTAACCTATCTTAGCTCAGAAAGGTAACTAGTACTCTTAGTTCACTTGAACATTGTAAAAGAGGAAGTTTATCGAGTATGTTAGTCTAGCAAATCTTGTATAGGATGTTAGGTCTCCGAATATAATTTTATATATCCTTGAAGAAGACCAAAAAGCAAGCATCCAGCAGAAGAACTAAATTTTTGAAGATCAAGAATTTCCACAAGATTGCTAAAGACTAAGGGGAAATGTCTCCTCAGAAACCTCATGCCAGATACCTTACACAAACAAGTGTTTTTCTAACGACAAGTTTCTAAATAGATATCTGAAGAGTAAAGGTTACTAAGAAAGGAGTATGTCAAGGCTCAGATAACTTGCACCTATCCGTTGAGACTACAGAACAAAAATAGATACTGCATTTATTACGTAGGAAAAGATTTCTAAACAAAAGAGGAAATATCTGAAAAGAGACAAAGCTCACTGCAGTACTATTTTCAGATATCAGTAGTTTAAATTTCAAAGAGACTAACAGACACTTCTCAAACGGCTTGAAATTCAACTATAAATATCTACACTTAGAATGATTGAAACACACCAAGAACTACACTGAACACAACTTGCATTCAAGCATACAAGCCTTCTACCTACTTACTCTCAAGCTTACTGTTGCGACTAATTCTCTTGAATTCTAAGTAGCATGAAAGTTCTAAGTGTCTTGATCCTTAACAAGCATTGTTTACTGTGAAGGAGTTGAATCCAAAGATAAAGTTGCGACTGATATATGAGAATCATATTCTTGAACAAACAACAAAGACTTGGGTCAGAAAAGAACAACTTCCCATACACTGTGAAGAGTATTAGGGAATATTGATTCTAAGATCTCTCTAAAGATATCTGAATAAGTTATAAAGAAAGCTCACTTGACAAACTACCTTAACCAAAACCAATAGGCGTGTTCAGGGAAATGATTTAGTTGAGAAAACTAAAGTTCACCTAACTGAGCATAGGAAGTTCTTAGTTTGGAAAACTAAGGAATAGCTCACAGGTTACTGAGTAGAGGAAGTACTTGACTCAAAAAGCCGGGGAATAACTTAGGGGGAACACTTGGTTGGGAACCTAGTGTTAAAGGGATCAAGAGATAGGATTTTGTAAAGAGAACACATCATCTTATCTTAGTGGATTCAAGTCCTGAGAAAGGGCGAGTGGATTAGTTGAGGATTCGCCACCCTCAGATACCACTATAAAAAGCCTTATGTTATTTACTTAATGCTCTTTACATATTGCTTTATTTACTTGCTGAGTATTTACACACTTTATAGCTTGCTGACACGTGCACTTATCACATAAGACTTTCGCTCTCTGAATATAAGTATCAGATATCTATGAAGATATCTGAGAAACTGTTTTATCGAAAAAAATTTGAAAAGACTATTCACCCCCCCTCTAGTCTTTTAGTTTGCCGTTATCTGGACCAACAAGTGGTATCAAAGCGGGTGGTTCTTTAATCTTCTGCACTTAACCTAGATCCTAGATAAGTGCCTACTTACAGTTCACCACCTACACTTGATTTGTTTGTTTAGTGTGTTTGTTGTAGGATGTCTCTAAGCGAAGCACCACTCTCCAGCCAAAGAACTATGAGAAATGGAAGAACAACATGATGCTTCACCTGGAAGCTATCAATGATGAGATGATCAAAGTGATAAAGAATGGCTCAATTGTCATTCAACAAGAGAAACAAGTCACCGAAGTTTCTAATGGTCGAGAGAAGGAACCTGTTGATGCTGATGGTTCCTCAACATTTGGCACAATTTCAGGCACAAGACCAACAGCAGTCATTGCCTATGAAGCTAAGCCTAGACGCCTCTCGACATCTGAAGATTCCAAGAGGGACAGGCTAGATGGTCAAGCAAGAAACATCATTATACGTTCTACACCAGATCACATATAGTGCAAACTGTGGGGTGCTAAAATGGCAAAAGACGCCTAGTCACTGATTGATGAAATCTGTGCCGGCACTGAGAAAACCAAGGAAAACAAGTTCGAAGTTTTAAAGCTAAAATTCCAAAATTTCAAACAAGGTCCCACTGAGACACTTGAAGAACTTGATTTTAGGTCTACAACACTGATGAGTGATATGGCTGGACTTGGAGAATGTGAAAGATATTCTAACTCTGAAAAGTTTAGGACTATCGTTAGAAGCTTGAATCAAAACTGGGAACATACTCAGTATTTCTACTTCAATCAAGGAATGCCCAACATCACACCAGTAGAGCCTTTCTCACACTTGGCAGCTGTCAACTTGGAGACAAAGCAAAGAGGACATATGACTGTTGAAACATCACAGAATGTTGCTCTCATAACTCAGTACTTACGAGAAGAAGGATACGAAAGAGGTAATCGAGGAAAATGCTCTTGCGATGGCATATGAGAAAATATGTCAGTCAGGAGATTCAAAGAAGAAGGACCAAAGAGAAGCTGAAAAAGCATCTAGGTCCCAACTATCACGCGCACAAAAATATCTGATTGACTAGCTTTCATTTGAACAAGCCTTTCGACAAGCAACAAATCTTGAGGGAGCGAAATCGGAAATGACATATGTTTCTATAGTCAAAACACGGTCACTTCAAAAGAGGCCTTGACTTACAACAAGCTAAAGGCGGTGACAAGAAAGATAAAAGAAGTTTTATGAGGCGAGAGCTATGCTCACTAAGGAAAGGAAAAGATCCAAATTCAATTAGATGCTCTTGATCTTGACTCTGAGTGCGAGGATGAAGACTCGGATGATTCAAAACTACCATCACGAGTTGTGTGGCATCACTCATGAATTTGTTGACTTTGGTCAAAGAAGAAAGAAATGTGGAGTTCTTTGAGGAAGTCTATGTAGATTGCTCGACATCGAGCCGTACTTAATGGCATATGAGGTAATCACTATTTCTAGATTTGTAAATTATGAGAGTGATGAGGAATGAATCAAAGATCTAGAACACCTCAGAAGTGAGCTTGATCTTTATGAAAGAGAATTCATTGTTGTCCAAGATAGAACCAAGATTCTCAAAGAAGAAAAGAAAACTCTTGAAAAGGAGTGTGCAATGCATAAATTATCTGAATCAAAGGATGTTGAATGCATTTATGAAAGATAAGATAGTTGAGACTACTAAAATGCATAAGGAAGAAATGGAGGAACTTCAAAGGAACTTTGACAAAATTCTCATTGAGAATACTGAGATCAAAGAAAAGAAAGTTTCATTTCAATCCTATGCTAAAGCTTATGACACTCTGACTGAGTTACACTGTTTTTTAAGAGATGCCTCAGAGAAAGGAGGACTTGGACCAGACACTCAAACAAATAGTTCTTGCACTCTGAATAAGAATGATGAAAGAATGACATTTGTTAGAGGTCAGCAAGGTGATTCCCAAACAACCTATAGCATTGGTCAGAAAGCTAAGGTTGCTCAGAAAGGAACGGCAGTTGTGACCATGCCTTTAAGGGAAAAACAAGTTCCAAAGAAATCTGATGGGAAAGTTCTGAAAGAGGAACACCACACTGAAAAGTGTAATCACCCACAGTGCTACGTCTCTAAGAAAGGGAAGATTGCTGGAGCTGGAAAATTCTCTAAAGTCACCTTTTATGGAAAGAAAGATGAGCCAGAGGCGAGTAAAGAAATTTTAAGGGAGATCTCAGTCTACTCCCCATGCTCGAAATAGCATTGGCTATAAAGCCATTGGGAAAGAACTTACTCATGAGTACAAACTAGAGCAAGAACGATGGATAAAAGCTAGGGTTGCTCACAACAATCATCAGAAGTGGAAGAAAGATCAAACCACAAGCAAAATCTAAACAGATATTCTAACAAAATATCTAACAATGGTGTCAAAATCTAAACAAAGCGTGTCTAGCAGATATCGAGAAATGAGATACATATCGAAGACAAGGAAAGTGTCCACGGATATACATTCTCGAGATACCTTGGCGTTAAACACGTTTACGAAAAGAAACAAGGTTGTTTCAATCAATACAAGTGGTATCGAAGAATGAAGATAAGGGCGTCAAAGAATCGGACAACAAGTCTAGTCTACGTCTGATGCATAGTTCCGTTGACACTGAGGACAAAAGTATAGTACAATGCATTTAATGCGACGAGGAGATGTGCGAGTAAAAGCAGCGGCAACCGAGAAGAAGACAAAACACCTTTCTGATACTATACAGATATCGATAGTTTGAATTTGAGCTAACGGATACTATTCAAGCGGCACTCAAATTCATCTATAAATATCAACACTTAGACAACTTGAGAGAACACACGGAACCTGACTCGAACCTTTGAATACGCTAAAACATACGATCTCTGATCTTACTCTCTCAAAGCTTCTTACTTATTATCAAAGCTTCCTGTTGCAACTAAAGCTTGTGATCTTGAGTAAACACTGAAGTTCTAAGTGTCCTGATCCTAAACAAGCAAAGCTATCTGTGAAGAAGTTGAATCAAAAGATCAACTATAAAGATTCATTCTCTTGAGCAGATATCATAAGACTTAGGTCGATAAAATCGAACTAGATACCATACTGTTGTAAAGTGTATTAAGTAACAGTTGTGAGCTATCGAATAAGCGAAAAGTTATTAAGGCGCTCATCGACAACTCGAGCGAAATCAACACCAAAACCGGCGTGGAGTCGGGAAGTACTTAGGTTGAAAAATCAGGGAATAACTCCAAGGTTACCGGAGTATAGGAAGTACTTGATTTGGAAACTAAGGAATAACTCCAAGGTTTTTGAGTATAGGAAGTACTTAGCTTGGGAAGCTAGGGAACAACTCAAAGGTTTCTGAGTATAGGAAGTACTTGGCTGAAGAAGCTAGGGAACAACTCAGGGGGAACTTTTGGTTGGGAACCAATTGTTCAGAATCTTAGAATAGGATTTTTGTAAGGTTATCTCAATTATCTGTTCTAGTGAATTCTAGGTCTCGATAGACGAAGTGGATTAGTTGGAGGATTCGCCACCTCAGGATACCACTATACTTAACATGTCATTTACATTTACGTATCTATACTTGACAACACACACACTTATTAACTGTTTCTACACTTATCTTTATTAAAGTCTTCCGCACTCTGATTCTAAGTATCAGATATCCATTCAGATATCTGAGAAATATTTGTTATCGACAAAAGTTTTAAAAGACTATTCACCCCCCCTCTAGTCTTTTACTTTGCCGTTATCTGGACCAACAAGTGGTATCGAGCGGGGAGGTTCTGACCTTACCTTTGAACCTAGATCCCCGATAGGTGATGGTACTTTGTCCATTTTTTTGGACTATTTAATTTGTGTGTTAAGTGTGCGGTATGTCTACGAGTGATGCACCCGTTCTCAAACCAGAACTACGAGAAATGGAAAAATAACATGATGCTCCACGGAAGCCATAAGTGGCGAGATGATCGAAGTAATAAAGAATGGTCGATAATCATTCAACAACTTAAGCAAGTCATGGAGGTTTCAAGTGGAAGAGCGGAGATCAAGCGAAGGATCTTCACAAGCAGATCGTCAACTAGTGGAAGATCTACTGGTCACGTTATTTACGAACCAAAGCCCAGAGAACTCTGGACATCGGAAGATGCCAAGAGGAATCGTCTGGATGGTCAAGCTCGTAACATCATCATCAGATCGACACCAGAGCACATACAGTGCAAACTTTGGGGTGCTAAAACGGCGAAAGTTGCCTGGCAACTGATTGAAGAAATACATGCGGGCCGAGAAAACCAAGGAAAACAAGTTCGAAGTTCTAAAGTTGAAATTTCAAAATTTCAAACAAGGTCCCAGAAACTCTGGAAGAACTTGATTTGATTTACCACTCTTATGAGTGATATGGCGACACTTGGGAAAGCAATAGATACTCTCGATCGGAGAAGATTAAGACTATTGTCGAAGTCTTAACCTGCTGGGAGCATACTAAATTCTTTTATTTCAACCAAGGTATGCCAAATATCACTCCAGTGGAACTTTTCTCTCATCTTGCTACTGTTGACTATGAGAGAACTCAGAGAGAACAAACAACTGAAAAGTTGCAGAATGTTGCTCTAGTTAATCAAGAAACTTCTGAAAAGATGAAAAGAAAGGAGGAGACTGAGGATGCTCTTGCTGCAAAGCAAATGAGTAAATTTGTCAGTCGAGAAATTGAGAGAAGAAAAGCCAAAGAGAAGCTGAAAAAGCATCTAGGCTCAAACTATCACCAGTACAAAATATGTAGAGCTATTCATTGAACAAGCCCATTTCGAAAGCATCATGTACTGAGGAAGCAGAAATTGGAATCGATATCTGTTTCTATTGTCAGAAACCTGGCCACTTCAAAATTGATTGTCCTGCCCTCAACAAACTAAGAACAGGCGACAAGAAAGATAGAAGAATCTTCAGAAGAAGCCAGAAAGCTTTGTTAACTGAAGAAAGAAAGAAAATCCAAATTCAATGGATGCTCTAGGCGTTGAAGCAGTTACGAAGATGACAATTCGGATGATTCAACCTACCATCAACGAACTATGTGGAGTTACTCATGATATAATCAACTTGACCTCAAGAAGAATGAAATGTGTGGAGTTCTTTGAAATTGTGGACGGACATCTCAACATAGAAAAGCATCTTATGGCGATGAGGTAACACATACTTCTTGCTACACTTATGAAAGTGATGAAGAGGAAATAAAAATCTAGAAAATCTCGGAAAGAACTTGACATCTATGAAAGAGAATTTCTAATGATCAGAGCTAGAGCGAAAACCTTGAAGAAGAAAAGAATTTTCTTGAAAAGGAAAATTCTCAATTAGTTAAAGAATCGAGAGAAAGGATCTTTGAAAATGCATTTCTCAAAGCTCGGATATCTGAGGCGAAAAGTCACATGAAGAAGCAATGGTGAGTTCTGAAAGAATTATGAAAATCTTCTTTCTGAAAACAAGGAACTCAAGAAGAAAGAACTATCTTTTCAATCTTATGCCAAAGCTAGTGACACTCTTACTGAAGTACAATCTTACTTAAGAGATCCTTCAGAAAAGAAAGGACTTGGGCTGAATACTCAGACAGATTTCTCTAATACTCTGAATAAGAGTAAAGAAAAGAGAAAGATTGTTGACAAAGGAAAGGCAGTTGCGACTAAACCTTTGTGGGAAAAACAAGTAAAAAACAAAACTGATGGGTACGTCTCTGAAAAGAAACACAACACTGAAAAGTGTAAACACCCACAGTGCTATATCTCTCAAAAAGGTAGAATTGCAGGAGCTGGCAAATTCTCCCATGTCACTTTTTCTGGAAAGAAATTGGATCAACCAGAGACTAGCAAAGCTGCTGAGAAAAGATCTCAGATAGCTTCAAGTGCTCGAAACGGTATTGGCTACAAAGGCATCGGAAAACAACTTGCTCATGAGTACAAGCAGGAGCAAGAACGATGGCTGAAGGCTAGAATTGCTCAAAGCAATTATCAGAAGTGGAATTTATATCAAGCCACTGAAAATCTGAATGCCAGGGCTAGAAGAAATCTGGCAAGGAAGGCTAAGTTTGCTGAAAAGCAAACTCAGAAACCTGACAGGTATCTGAAAGTATCATATGGAGCACCTAGGGACACACCGAGGAAGAAAATAATTCTTACTAATGATAACCTTCATTCAAAAAGAATTCCTCCTTATGTTCCTGTCAGACAAAAGCATGCTTCAAGGAAATTCATTCAAAAATGGATTCCTACTGGAAGAACTTTTGATTCTGACGGTTCCATTAAAGATATGAGAACCTAATCTCCTATTTCCTGTTGTGTGTAGAATGCTTCCTGGACTAAAGCACAATGGCTATTTGATAGTGGATGCGGAAAGCACATGACAGGAGACAAAGCAAATCTGGTTGACTACAAAGCTTGCAACACAGGACCAGATATCAGTTCTTTGGAGGAGAATTAAATCCCTCTACAGGATTTGTAGCGTCAAATTGGGAACTTTGACAATCAGCGTATTACATGTTAAGGATTTTGAAATCTGATCTATTTAGCATGAGCAGGTTTTTGCGAAGGGTTTTACTATAAAATTCAAAGCTAAATACTGCAAACTAATTGACAATGAGTCAAAGCAAACAGTCTTAGTTGGTCGGCGGAAAGGCAGTCTTTATGTTGCCGACTGGGCATCTGCCACAACTGAAGAATGTCTCATGGTGAGTCAATCTGGTCACACAGAAGAATACTGGTTATGGCACAAAAGAATAAGTCACTTGAATTTCAAAACTCTGAACAGACTTGCCAAGAAAGAGTTAGTGGTTGGTCTTCCCAAAACATCTTTCAGAAAGGATAGTATCATTACTTTGTCGGATGGGAAACAATCTAAGATCTCTTTCAAGTCGAAATCGGACACTCTAGTGTTAGACCACGCAACTTTTCCATATGGATCTTTTGAATCATCTTTAACTAGTTATGCGAGGAAAGAAATATGGTGCAGTTGTTGTAGATGACTTCTCAAGATTCACTTGGGTTGTCTTTACGAAACACAAATCGATGCCGGTGGAGATACCAAACTTCTTTGAAAAAGCTTGAAATCATGAAAAATGAAAAGGTATACGCAATCGGAACATATCATGGTCTTGAGTTTGTCAATCGATTACATAAAGGAGTTTGTACACGCAAGGTATACAACACCAACTTTCCTCTGTAAGAACACCTCAACAAAATGGTGTTGCGAAGGAAAGCAGAACCCTTAAAGAAGGCTGCAAGGACAATGCTAGATGACCTTTGAGATAAGTGAAATATATTGGGTTGAAGGCGTAAACACGACTACTACACTCGAGCAGATGCTTGATAAACAAACACCATGGCGGGACCCCTATGAAATTGTGGTTGGAAGACCTCCTAATATCAAACATCGAGAGTATTTGGTTGTAGATATTTTGTTCTAAACAATGGGAAAGATTATAAAGAACATTTCAACCAAAAGGCGAGATGAAGGTGTTTTCTTGGCTATTCCACAAGCAACAAATCTTACGAGTTTACAACAAAGAACAAAGAAAATTGAAGAATCGGTTCATGTTGTATTCTATGAAGGAAGCGAAAACACCTCCTCTTGATGAACTCTCGAGAAAGTTCAAGAACTATTCTTGAGGATACTAAAGAAGAACCCTCAGAAAGGAAAAACATTGTTATGGAAAGTGAGGATGACTCTGACGTAGAAAAGCTTGGAAAGCCTAGTAACAACAAGATGACTCACAAACATGATGAGGAATTTCCTATGAGTTTTCCAGAAATGGAACAGGTTACTGAGAACCTTCATCATGAAGAGGTATCGAAAATAAGAATCTTTGAAATGCATGTCTCGGATATCTCTAACATTGAAAAAGTGTCGATATCCATGACATTTCCCATATGTGGATATCTCGAATCTTTGAAAAGTATCAAATCAAAATCTTAGTGATTCACATTCAGATCACTTGGATATTGATCCTACTAGCACTAAACCTTTGATGAAATGGATCAAAGATCATCCTACAAAGGATATAATTGGACCAATTAATCAGGGTGTTAGGACTAGGAGAGCAATAGCTGAAAATGTTGATTCTCTCTTTGGATGTTTCATCTCGAATATCGAACCTAAAAGTATAGAAGAAGCATTAGGAGACCAAGACTAGATCTCTGCAATGCAAGAAGAGTTGGATCTATTTGAGAGAAACAAAGTCTGGAAACTAGTTCCATTTATTGAAGGAATATCTGTGATTGGAACTAAGTGGGTTTTCAGAAACAAAATGAATGAAACTGGTGAAATAACAAGAAACAAAGCAAGATTGGTTGCCAAGGGATTCACTCAGACTGAAGGCTTAGATTTTGATGAGTCATATGCACCAGTTGCCAGATTGGATGCAATAAGACTCTTTCTAGCCTTTGCAGCTCATAAAAATTTCAAAGTTTATCAGATGGATGTCAAAAGCGCATTCCTAAACGGTGAACTTGCAGAAGAAGTTTATGTTGAGCAACCACCTGGCTTTGAAGTTTCCTCAGAAAGTAGAATGGTCTATAAACTACAGAAAGCTCTGTATGGACTGAAACAGGCTCCAAGAGCATGGTATGACAGTTTGACAAAATACCTTCTGGAAAGTGGTTTCAAGAAAGGCGAAGTTGATAAAACTTTATTTACCTTAAATCATGATGGGAAACTACTCTTAGTTCAAGTATATGTTGATGACATCATATTTGGATCTAAGGACAAGCAACTTTGTAATGACTTTGCAAATCTAATGAAAAGCAAGTTTGAGATGAGCATGATGGGAGAAATGAATTATTTCCTAGGATTGCAAGTCAAGCAAACTCAATGATGGAATATTCATTAGTCAAACAAAGTATGCAAAAGACATGCTCACAAAATTCAATCTTAAGCCTTCTGAAAAGAATGCTAAGATACCTATGAGCATTGGAACCAAAATGACCTATACTGAATCAGATAAGAGTGTTGAAGAACATAAGTATAGGAAGTTGATAGGTTCACTACTTTACCTCACTGCAAGTAGACCTGATATTCAATATGCTGTTGGAGTATGTGCTAGATTTCAGACAAATCCAATGCAAACACACTACAACATTGCTATGAAAATATTAAGGTATGTGAAGAGTACGATAGATGTAGGGTATGTATCCTAAAGAAAGTGAATTGAGTTTAAATTGGGTACTCGATCTTGATTATCTTTGGATCATTGCTTGATAGGAAAAGCACCTCGGGAACTTGTGGGTTTACGGGCACTAGACTTATCTCATGGTTTAGCAAGAAGCAAAACTCAATTGCAACTTCTACCAGAGGCTGAATATATTCTTTGGTTGTTGTGCAACACAAATTACGTAGATCTGACAACTTAAAGACTATGGACTCGATGAGAAGAAAACTCCTATTTTACGTGACAACACAAGTGCTATTAAACTTACGAGAATCCTAAATTTTATGCCAGAACAAAGCACATTGATGTTAGACATCACTTCATCAGAGACCATGTTGAAAAAGGCAATTTAGAGATACTCAAGATTGGGACTGAAGACCAACTTGCAGATATCTTCACTAAGCCACTACAAGAAAGCAAATTCTTAGCCTTAAGACATAGTCTTGGACTAATGGAACTACCAATGAACTGAAAAGTTCGAATTATGCAGAGCAGGCATCCGGAGAGAGGTATCTGGAACGGGTATCCAGAAAAGAGAGAAGAGGTATCTGTAACGGGTATCCAGAAAAGAGAGAAGAGGTATCTATAACGGGTATCCAGAAAAGAGAGAAGAGGTATCTGGAACGGGAACCCAGAAGTCAAAAAGGCTAAAGAGCAAAAAGATAGCTTAAGATCTCTGAGACGGGAACTCGGATACGAATCATTCTATGAGCAGGGAACACAAAGAGAATAGCATAACTATCTGCGATCGACTACTCTCTTGAATCTACTATTTCTATTTTGATGAAAAACTTGGGAAAATCATAAGTATAAGACAAATTCGGATCTGACGGTGACCTTGCTCCAATGAATTGTGATTAGATAGCTATTAGCCAAAATTCATTAAATGGGCACAATTACATTTGTTGATTGTGATCATTCTTTGGAGAAGCAATGGTGACCCTTGATGAATTCAAGCGCTTGATCTGAGCAATGAAATTAATTCACGATAAATAGTGAATGTTGACATTCGGACATGGCCCACTAAGCATTTAATGCGAACTAGCTTTTGCTCACGCTGTTTGCAAATCACGATATGTATACACAAAATCAATTTGTATGTATTTATGCATTGAGATTCACTTGCTATATATATAGGATTTTGGCAAATGAAATCACTTTTGCCTAATCCGAAATTTCAACTTGCATCAAAGCAAAAAACCTTCTCTAATCCTCTACAACTTCTCTAAAATCTCTGCATTTCTTGATTAAGTTTTACGAAAAGAATCACTCAATCGAATCTCTTTCAAACACAAGCTTCAAATCCTTACTATATAAAGAGATGGCCTCCAAGAACACTTCTACGAAATCCCAATCCTCCACTGATGCTTTGAAAAGCAAGCACGAGTTAGTTATTAACAATCATTGGTAGGAGCTTTCAATCGACCATTGGACTTCAAGTCACCAGAATGATTTGGGGTGGTGCCATGGTTGAGGAATACCTCACGGCTGCAATAGAGAACCAAATGAAAGCTAATTCTTGACATGCTTGAAAAGGCACAAATCAAGGGCTTTGTATTTGCTGCCTAGTGGAATTTCATCACTTGATGTGTTGGAATTTTACAACAACTCGAGGATTATTTCTGTGTATCTGAAACCTTTGAAATAGTGTCTATCAAAACCTCGATCTAAGGAAAGGAAATCATACGGACTTAACAACTACGTAAGTTGTTTGAGGTTCAAAATCTTGGAAAGGATTTTGAAATAAACACCAAGGATGAGGAACTCCTTGAAGGTGTTAAAGAACTTTTGTGATGTGTGTGATCTTGAGAAAATCAGATACACCCTTGAGTTCAAACTTCGACATCCGAACCGGACATCTGTTGGTTCCTTTGGGATATCTTGGCTTGCATTCTTCAGATACTTTGATGGTCTACAAGGAGGTGCTGACCGGATAAGCGAAACGATGGATCATGTTGTTCTTCTTTGAATCAACAAGACAAAATTGGAAAACCCTTTCAAGCTGGGAAAATGCGCCTTCATGAAATTTGTGAAGAAGATTGAGGCTTGAGCCTAAGATTGTTAAAGGACTAGCTGAGCGAAAGGCCTGATGGGATATGTTACGAAGATATGCTACTTTGGAAAAGCTTGGCATTGAGCTCGAGAGGCAATTTGAAATAGCCATGTAACTTACTCTACAAGTATGAGTATACAAATCTGATGAAAAAGGTTACTGGGTCTCAAAAAGGTCCTAAGAAGAGAAAATCTGAAAAGATATCTGAAGAAAAGGTTGCGACCAAGAAACCCAGAACTTGAAAGAAGTCTGTACAAATCGGAAGACACACCTAAAGAGGTTGTCAATTCTACAAACATGGCGGATGAACTCATTAATCTTGCCAAAGAGTTATCACCCTCTTGAACAAGTAGACTCGAAGAGAAAGTGCTTTCGAAATGTTGCGACTAATGCGAAAAGCCTTCGATGAACTCATGAATCTTTGCCAAAGTGGTGAAAAACACCAAGCCCCATCTGCGAAACCGCGGGAATAATGGACAATCGGTCCCAATCTTGATGAGAGCTCGGCGATGAAGATGATGAACTAGTCATCTCTCAAGTCCTAGAAAAATCAAAGAGGGCTAAGGTTCTTGAACAAATGGCGGTGATAAGGTATCTGAAGAAAAACCTACACCACAGGTTGCTAAACCTATAGCAAAGGTTGTTGGTGCAAACACATCATCAGGGAATGACTATCTTGCACAACTTCACAAAGCCCTGATGAGTGGTATCTTAGTATTGGCAGATGCTGATGGAAATGCCACATCTAAGAATCTGGAAGAACTTCATTGATCAATCTTACGCTTCGGACAACCACAACAACCACAAACACAACAACCACAACCACAAGTGGTTGATGAAATGGTAAATGAACTCCATTTTGAAATACCGACAATACGGTATCTTTGAAGAAAATCCTGAAATTGACGGGTTCCCCAACTCGATGAGAGGATCAAGCGAGACATCCACTCGGAATGATCAACCGGGGAGGCAAGCGAGTTGCATACTCGGGAAGGTGTGAAGTACCAAAACTTCAAACAAAAGCTGAAGCTGGGACAAGGCGACCAATGTATAGAAAGGTCACAAGTTCGAGACCAATCGACTGACTGGCTTTCGGGTAAATGGTGGTTTAACTCTTACCTTGTGAAAAATTTTATATTATAAATCTTGTTACCTTATAAGAATCTCTTTATTCAATGGTGAGTTAGAAGCGGAAGAACAAGAGGAAGTGAAAAGCTTACCTCGGATCTTGAAAAAGAGGTTCCTTCAACCTCGACTCTTGAGAAATCGAGCACATGCCACGGTAAATGATTCTTAAAGAGAACTAACTTTTCAGTAAAAATGTTTGTATGATCATTAATGATAAATGTTTCTAACGAGGCTCCAATGAGATGGAAGAAGATAAAGCGAAATGCGAGAGACAAACCTAGAAACCAACAAGGTTTACGAAGCACATCATGAGCTTTCAAACTTGAAGGTATATGAAAATCAGTGATAAGTACTCTTCAGCCTGGGTTATCTTAAAACTTCTGCTAAATTATTCAATACTATCTACTTACAGGCTCAATCAGAAGTAGAAGTGCAAGGGGACAAATTTGCGACATCCCCTGCACCTATGGAAATTGATGAGGCATCAAGGGTTTCATCACAAGAAAAGATTCCAGAGACTGCACAAGTCTCTGAGAGACAAGTATCTGAGCCTCCCATGCAGGTAATTGACCTCTCAGATATCTGACTTGTCACTTAAAGTTCTTCTTGATAAAAATTCCTAAGTATTGTGATAATGCTAATTCTCAGGTTCAAGAAAGAAAGGTTGATGAGGACCAGACTCCCAAGTCTCCACCTCACCACAAGATATTTGAGACACCAATTGTCCCAGTAGAACAAGTATCTGAGCCTGATGTTCATTCTCAGGTAACTCAGAAACTAAACTACACTTCTACTCAGATATCTACCAAAGTTTTGAAACTCACTCAAAACTCTTTCTTTCAGGCTCAAGCAGATGCAAGCGAGTTCCCATTGAAGAAGCAAGGACTGCCAGCTTCTTCAAAGCTCACACTTTGCCGAAGGACATTGATGCTTCAAGAAATGGCGAAGTTAAGGTGCTCGATCTCTACGAAATATTGAGAATAAGCGATCAACCAACGGGCAGACACGAGCTCTTGACAGAAACATATGTCAAGCAATGTTAGCTCTGAGAACAACATCTGATTCTCGACTCTACTACAAGGACTTGTCCAGGAAGGCGCATAGTTTGATACATGCCTTTGAGCAGGCGGATGATCGAACAAGATTACGAGATGGCATTGACAAGCCCCAGACTGCAATTCATACCTTCTGAACAAGAAGAAGTTAATGGGCAGAAGATCACTATCCCGGAAGTGATCAATCTTGTATCTGAAGATGATGAGGAGGAAGAAATGAATGAAAATTTCTTTGATGAACCTCCAGATCATCACCAAAGGATGATAATGACAAAAGGATGATGATGATGCTCTGCACCGAGCAGGAGAATTTCACGGAGAAACAATGCACGAGTGCTAAAAAGCAAAGCGAGAAGACTTCACGAAATCTCCGTCATCACCTCAGAGATCTACTCATCCATCTTCTCACCAACACGCAGTTCCTACTGAGCAAGTAGTTGAGATTTCTGAAGAAACCAATCAGAAAATATTAAACACTCATACCAGAAGTGCTCAACTCAGACAACTATTGGAAGAAGAACAACAGCTCCATCTTCAACTGGAAGATCAAATAGCTCAATCCAGAGAAAGGCTTGATCAACTAGAAGATCAATACCTCAAAGAAATGAATGCTTACTCTGCGGTTAGCGAGCTACGGGATCTTTGTTCAAGAGATGCCAAAGAACTCGTCTTGAAGAAGTATCGAAGACAAGCATGATGCTAAGCGGCATCATCTTGAAAGAAGTACCATCCTCCTCCCGAAAGGAAAGAAACCAATCTACGAGATGGTTCTTTGGACTTGTCTGATTGATGAAAATGTCGAGAGGATGAAGATCCTTTGGGCTAATCCCTCGGATGATGAAGAAGACAAGACTTTGGCGAGGACACCGCCATGAACATCTAGCGGTTTCTCACTTAAAAGAAAGTTGATTGCTCCTACAATCTTCAACAAGCGCGAATGTCCACTCGAGAGTACATGGCGGTACCAAGTACTAGCTACTCGAATAAAATGTCTTCACAAAACAAGGAAGTAATTGCCTCGGTCCCTACGAAATGAGAAAGTTCATGAGCTCATCACTCGAGAGAACAACTAGCATGATCATTGCTCGAAAGATGCAGGAATGACAAGGGACGATGATGTGTCTTTAGATGAAAAAGCTTTTCAAGAGGCAAGTTACACTGCTGGAAAAGCAGATGCCATCCTAGGCCCATTGGCAGAGCTCACTGATAAGGACAATGGACTTATCAAACAAAATCAGGAGCTCAAAGCCGAACTTCAGAAGTTGGTCACTGCCTACAACTATTTACAAGGGCATTTTGACTCTCTCTCAGATTCCTTTATGAGGCCGAGTGACAATGACTAAGGGGGAAAGAAAGTACAATTCTGGACCTCAAAGTCAGGGGGAATGGGAAGAAGGAGATGAAAACAAGAAGAAATCTGGAGCTGGTGCTTCTCAGAAAGGAAGAAGAAAAACATCCCAGTCACCACTCAGAATCTATGAATCCTTCTCAAGCCAAGCTGCTTCCCAGAGACCTACTGAAGGAACCAAAATGGTAACAAGGGCCATGGCACAGAAACCTCCAAGGAGTACCAAGGCTCCAAGGAGAAGACAAGTTAGAGGGATTGATGAATCTTCTGAAGAAGAAGAAGGTCAAATCAAATCCCAGGGAAATGAAGAAGGCTGCAAAGATCTCACAAGAATTGATCTTGATGAAGATGATGAAGAGACTGATGAAGAGGAAGCTCCTCTTCACAGAAAAAGGAAACTTGAAAGCCTAACTGAGCCCATAGCTGCAAAGCCACTAGCAGCTAAAACACCCTCTGGAAATACCAAGTCTATCCAGGGTGGTAGTTCTTCAAGCAACAACCCCAAAGAGAATTCAAGACAGAAAAGGAGCAGTGAGGCGAGCAAAGACAAAGTCAACTTCCACTCAGGCCAGAAGAAGCCAAAATTGAGTATGTGAAGTATGACAATGATTCTCTGTCTACAGGTGCATCAATCAGAAAAATGGCTATTGGATTCTGGAACTTAAGCATCTATTGGTAAATTCAAGATTTCCAGAACCAATCCATAAATAACTCATGGCATGGAGAAAGAATAAACCTACCTTGATCAACACCAATCACATCAAAGCATGGTTGGATTCTGAAGTTGTCAAGAGAACTGAAGCCATGAAGAAGGACCTCTCTGATGATTGTCCATATGGAAAGCCAAATGATGTGCACAAAATTCTGAATATCACAGGACCAGGCACAAGACCAAGACTTGCTGTGGAACCCTATGAGTCATTCTATCTGATAGAAGATCAATACAAGGGTGACATCAGATATCTGAAGATTATCTATGGATACTTCAAGCTTTCAGATATCAGAATAGAGCATGCCTGGAAGTGGGGAAAGTACCTATGGGTCAAGCATTTTGCCAAGAAAAATCCTACCAAAACCTACAAAGAAGTCTGTGGATTTGCCAGAGACACAGAGATGCTTGTCAGAACTCTTCTTTATGATTATTCTGATGACATAAAAAGGTTTGGAGATAGGAAATTTGCAGACTGATCCATAGAAACTTTGTCCTAATTTACTATGTAATTTTTGCTGTATCTTGCTGACTGAGCTTAAATCTGTTATGTATTAAAGTTATCTGTAATCCTTAGTTGCGACTTATCTGAAGAACTTACTCTCAGATAGTATTTTATAAAAGATAACTTGTCAGCAAAGATCACACCTTGTGATTTGGTTGATGTCTACTTTACGCATAATTATATGATTTGAAAGATCTCGAGAAATGATTAAGTGGTGGATTGTTTCCTCATCAGTTGTAATAGGGAAGATAGTCATCGTTGGTGATCAAAATGGAAATTTGTTAGATATTTTGTTAGAATATACATTTAGATTTTGTTCGACAACATGATGACTTATCTTAGTCTCGAAAGGTGATTAGTACTCTTGGTTCACTTGAACATTGTAAAAGAGAAACCCACTAAGTATGATAGTCTAGCTAATCTTGTATAGGATGTTAGGTCTCAAAATGTAATTTTATTTCATGAAGAAGACCGAAGAAGACATCCAATGACTCGACAACTTTTGAAGATTTGAAGAAAAGCGCACAAGATTCTGAATCATTATTCGGATATCTTAGCGGATATCTTGTAAGCATAACGATTTCAAACAAAGCTGTCACAAGAGATATCGAGAAATGAGATACATATCTGAAGACGAGGAAAGTGTCCAGATATACATTCTCGAGATACCTTGGCGTTAAACACGTTTACGAAAAGAAACAAGGTTTTAAATCAATACAAGTGGCATCGAAGAATGAAGATAAGGGCGTGCAAAGAATCGGACAACAAGTCTAGTCTACGTCTGATGCATAGTTCCGTTGACACTCTGAGGACAAAAAGTATAATCTGATGCATTTAATGCAGACGGAGATATCGAGTAAAAGCGGCAACCGAGAAGAAGACAAAACTTTCTGATCTTATACGAGATATCGATAGTTTGAATTTGAGCTAACGGATACTATTCAAGCGGCACTCAAATTCATCTATAAATATCAACACTTAGACAACTTGAGAGAACACACGGAACCTGACTCGAACACCGAATACGCTAAAACATACGATCTCGATCTTACTCTCTCAAAGCTTCTTACTTATTATCAAAGCTTTACATTGCGACTAAAGCTTGTGATCTTGAGTAAACCTTTGAAGTTCTAAGTGTCACGATCCTAAACAAGCAAAGCTATACGTGAAGAAGTTGAATCAAAGATCAACTATCTAAGATTCATTCTCTTGAGCAGATATCATAAGACTTGGGTCGATAAAATCGAACTAGATACCATACTGTAAAAGTGTATTAAGTAACAGTTCACGAGCTATCTGAATAAGCGAAAAGTTATTAAGGCGCTCATCGACAACTCGAACCGAAATCAACACCAAAAGCCGTAGAATCTGGAAGTACTTAGGTTGAAAAATCGGAATAACTCCAAGGTTCGGATTATAGGAAGTACTTGATTTGGAAACTAAGGAATAACTCAAGGTTTTGAGTATAGGAAGTACTTTGCTTGGGAAGCTAGGAACAACTCAAAGGTTTGAGTATAGGAAGTACTTGGTGAAGAAGCTGAGGAACAACTCGGGGAACTTTTGGTTGGGAACCAATTGTTAGAATCTTAGAATAGGATTTTGTAAGGTTATCTCAATTATCTGTTCTAGTGAATTCTAGGTCTCTCGATAGACGAAGTGGATTAGTTGGAGGATTCGCCACCTCGGATACCACTATACTTGTGTCATTTACATTTACGTATTTATACTTGACAACACACACACTTATTAACTGTTTCTACACTTATCTTTATTAAAGTCTTCCGCACTCTGATTCTAAGTATCAGATATCCATTCAGATATCTGAGAAATATTTGTTATCGACAAAAGTTTTAAAAGACTATTCACCCCCCCCCCCCTCTAGTCTTTTACTTTGCCGTTATCAGGACCAACAGTTAGATTATCAATTCAATTTCTTTTTCTTTCACAATCTCTCTTGTGCTTGATTTCTTGGTGAATGATTATGATATCGTCTTGTATGTTTGATTCGATTTTAATTGTCAATATGCATGCTAATCCTTGTGATATGAGTAGCTAATTTCGTCGATAGATGCAGTAGCTATTGAGGATTAATCCAATTGGGATTTTTCCTAGGGTTTGTTCATATGTGTTAAGCTTCTTCCCAAACATCGTAAAAACCCCAATTTCGGTAGTCTTACTCTAAATATTCAAACACTTTCAGGTTAAGAATCAATTGTCTGACAATCGATTGATTTCTCTACTTCATATTTTCAAAGAATGCTTTGGTTAAACTAAAATTGGTTGTTTATTTGGACAAATAACTGTGACAGCATATGAACAATAGGTTTGATTATTTATTCGATTAATCTGAAATGCTACCGTGTCTATTTCTCTTCTCTTGATTTAAATTCGCTCTCGTTTACTTAGTTTAATTTACAAAACCAACTCAATCATACAAACTGCTGCTTGCAAACTCTTGCGTTTGATACTTGAAAACGTCATAGTTGCCTAGTGAGCTCCTTGAGAACGATCTTGTAGTTAAGGCTTGTTTACTCAACACTGCTTTAGTTACTTTGAATTTTATCAAGTACTAATTTGAGCACATCAATATCTTTGAAGAAGACCAAGAAGCAAGCATCCAGCAAAAGGAGCTCATTATTGAAGATCAAGTGACTCCACAAGATTGTTGAAGACTAAGGAGAAATGTCTCCTCAGATAGCTTGGCTCAGATACCTTGAAGAAATCATGTATCTTTAGAAGACAAGTATTTCAATAGGTTTCTGATACCTAATGCTCACTGAGTAAGGATATGCAAAGCCTCATATAGCTTTCATTGTGCCGTTGAGATTACGGGACAAAAGATAGTCTGATCGTCAATTACAGCAGACAAAGATATACGAACAAAGAGAAATCTACGTAAAGAGACAAAGCTCAACTAGTATAATCTTCATATATCAATAGTTTGAATTTCAACATGCCTTACAGATACTATTCAAACGGCATGATTTTTAACTATAAATATCACCACTTAGAATGCTTGAAAACACACCTTGAACTTCACTGAACACAATTCATACTCAAGCTTACTGTTGCAACTAAAGCTCTTGAATTCTAAGTAGCACGAAAGTTCTAAGTGTCCTGATCCTTAACAAGCATTGTTCACTATGAAAGAGTTGAATCCAGAGATTAAGTTGCATCTCATATCTAACATTCATTCTCTTGAACATACAACAAAGACTTAGGTCAGTAAAGAACAACTTTCGATACACTATGAAGAGTATTAAGGAAGATTGATTCTAAGTGCTCTCTGAGATAAATGAATAAGTTATAAGAGCCAGCTCACATGACAAACTATGTAAATACCACAGGCATTGACCACATGAAGTACTTAGTTTGGGAAACTAAGGAATAGCTTAAAGATTCTTGAGTAGAGGAAGTACTTGGATGAGAAAGCTAGGGAACAACTTAGGGGTAACACTTGGTTGGGAACCTAGTGTAAAAGGGATCAAGAGATTGGATTCTATAAGGGGAACTCATTATCTTATCTTAGTGGATTCAAGTCCTAAGAAAGGGCAAGTGGATTAGTTGGGGGATTATGCCACCCTCAGATACCACTACAAAGCTTTGTGTCATTTACTTATTGTACTTTACTTATTTCTTTATTTACTTGCTGAGTACTTGCACACTTATAGCTTGCTGAACATGTCCTCTTATCACAAAAGTCTTCCACTTTCTTATTATAAGTATCAGATACCTTCACAGATATCTGAGAAACTGTTGTATCAAAAAAAGATCAAAAAGACTATTCACCCCCTCCCCCCTCTAGTCTTTTACTTTTCCGTTATCTGGACCAACAAGTGGTATCAGAGCAGAAGGTAACCTAGATCCTAGATAAGTGCCTACTAACAGCTCACCACCTACGCTTGCTTTGTTTGTTTAATGTGTTTGCTGCAGGATGTCTTTTAGTGAATCACCCACTCTTAAGCTAGAGAACTATGAGAAATGGAAGAACAACATGATGCTTCACCTAGAATCTATCAATGATGAAATGATCGATGTGATAAAGAATGGCCCTATTGTCATTACGACGAGAAGCAAATCATGAGGTTTCTAGAGGTCGAGACAAGGAACCTACTGATGCCGATGGTACATCTACATCTGGCACAACTTCAAGCGCAAGACGAACATCAGCCATTGCCTATGAAGCAAAGCCTAGACATCTCTGGACATTTGAAGATTCCAAGAGAAACAGGCTGGATGGTCAAGCAAGAAGCATCATTATACGTTCTACTCCAGACCACATACTGTGCAAACTGTGGGGGTGCTAAAACGGCGAAAGAAGCCTAGTCACTGATTGAAGAAATCTGTGTCGGTACCCAACCAAGGAATGCCCTACATCACACCAGTGGAGTTTTTCTAACACTTGGCAACTCTCAACTATGACACAAAGCAAAGAGGACATATGGCTGCTGAAACATTGCAGAATGTTGCTCTCATAACTCAAGGTACTTCCGAAAAGAAGGATACCAAAGAGGTGACTGAGGAAAATGCTCTTGATGTGAAGCATATGAGAAAATATGTCAGTCAAGAGATTGATAGAAAAGGACCAAAGAGAAGCTGAAAAAGCATCTAGGTCCCAACTATCAACAGTACAAAAGTATGCAATGGACTAGCTTGCTGAACAAGCACCTTTCGACAAGCATCAGTCTTGAGGAATGAAATCGGAAGCGATATCTGTTTCTCTTATTAGAAACACAGTAAATTTAAAAGGCCTTTATAACAAGCTAAAGACAGGTGACAAGAAAGATAGGAGAAATGTCAAGAGAGGTCAGAGAGCTATGCTCACTGAGGAAAGGAAAAAGATTCAAATCCATGATGCTCTTGATCCTGACTCTGAGTCTGAGGATGAGGACTCAGATGATTCCAAACTTCCGTCACCAGAGTTGTGTGGCATCACTCACGAATTAGTTGACTTTGGTCAAAAGAAGAAAGAAATGTGTGGGGTTGCTGAGGAGGTTTATCCAGATTGCTCCAACATCGAACCATGCTTAATGGCAGATGAGGTAATCACCATTTCTAGATTTGGAAATTATGAGAGTGATGAGGAAGGAATCAAAGATATAGAACACCTCAGAAATGAGCTTGATCTTTATGAAAGAGAATTCATGGTTGTCTAAGCTAGAACCAAGATTCTCAATGAAGAAAAAAAACTCTTGAAAAGGAGTGCTCACAACTGCGAAAGCTATCTATGACAAAGGATGCTAAAAATGTATTTCTAAAGGCACACATAGTTGAGACAGGAAAGTTACATGAAGAAGCGATGGATAAACTTCAAAAGAAGTGTGAAGGTCTTCTTTTCGACAGCGTTGAACTCCAAAGGAGAGAAATGTCCTTCCAATCCTATGCCAAAGCTTGTGCACTCTCACTGAAGTATACTCTTATTTAAGAGATACCTCAGAGAAAGGAGGACTTAGGCTAGACACTCAAAGAAATAGTTCTACCACTCTGAACAAGAGTGATGAAAGAATGACTTTTGTTAGGGGTCAGCAAGGTGGTTCCCAAACAACCTATAGCATTAATTGAAAGCTAAGGTTGCTGACAAATGAAAAGCGGTTGCGACCAAACCTTTGAGGGAAAAACAAGTCACAAAGAAATCTGATGGGAAAGTTCTAAAAAAGGAACAACACACTCGAAAGTGTAATCACCTGCAGTGCTACATCTCTAAGAAAGGGAAGATTGCTGGAGCTGGAAAATTCTCAAATGTCACTTTTTCTGGAAAGAAAGATGACCCAGAGACTAGTAAGGTTCTTTGAGAGGAGATTTCAGTCGGCACCACGTGCTCGAAATGGCATTGGCTACAAAGCCATCGGAAAACAACTTGCTCATGAGTATCAAGTAGAGCAAGAACGATGGATGAAAGCTAGGGTTGCTCATAGCAATCATCAGAAGTGGAAAAGAGAACAAACCACAAGCAATTTAAATGCCAGGGCTAGAAGAAATCTGAATAGGAAAGCTCAGTTTGCTGGAAAGCAGACTCAGCAACCTTACAGGTATCTAAAAGCACCACGAGGATCACCAAGGAACACACCAAGAAGGAAAACAGTTCTTAATAATAATGATACTAGTCATTTACCTAGAATGCCTCCTTATGTTCCTGCTAGACAAAAGCATGTCCCTAAGAGATTCATTCAAACATGGATTCCTACTGGGAGATACTTAAGTCTAGATGGTTCCATTGTTGGAATGAGAACCTAACTCCAAGTTTCCTATTTTTTTTTGCAGAACACTCTAAAGAAGAATCCACCGTGGCATTTTGATAGTGGATGTGGGAAGCACATGACAGGAGACAAAGCAAATCTGGTCAACAATAGAGTATGCGATACAGGACTAGATATTAGATTTGCCGGAGGAGAAGTGAATCCAACTGTAGGATTTGGAGATCTAGAATTGGGAGCCCTCACAATCATTGGAGTACTACATGTGAAGGGATTGAAATATAGTCTCCTTAGCATGAGTCAATTTGCTAACAAGGGGTTCTCAGTGAAGATCAAATCAAATCTCTGCAAATTGATTAACAGTGAGTCAAAGCAGGTAGTCTTGGTTGCATGGCGGAAAGGAAGTCTCTATGTTGCTGACTGGGAATCTGCCACAACTGAAGAAGGCCTCATGGTGAGTTAATCTGGCTACACTGAAGAAAATTGGCTATGGCACAAAAGGATGAGTCACTTGAATTTCAAAACTCTGAATAAGCTAGCGAAGAAAGAATTGGTTGTTTGATTACCTAAGATGGCATACAGAAAAGATGGTGTATGCTCGACTTGCGATTAGGGAACCAAGCCAAAACATCTTTCAAGTCTAAAACTAGACATTCCTGTGTAAGGCCACTGCAACTGTTACATATGGATCTCTTTGAGTCCACAGTAATTAGTTATGTAGGAAAGAAGTATGGTCTGGTTGTTGTAGATGACTACTCAAGATTCACCTGGGTTGTTTTTCTCTAACAAAAATCTGATGCAAGGGTCCAGATACCAAGCTTGGTGAAGAAGCTTGAAGTCATGAAAAATGACATGGTATCTGTGATCAGAACAAACCATGGTACTGAGTTTGCGAACCAGTACATAAAAGTGTTTTGTACTTGCAAAGGTATATTACATCAACTGTCTTCAGTAAGGACACCACAACAAAATGGTGTTGATGAAGGGAAGAACAGGACCCTAAAAGAAGCAGCAAGAACAATGCTTGCTGACAATGACATAAGTGAAATCTATTGGGTTGAAGCTGTAAATACAACATGCTACACTCAAAATAGATGTTTGATCTACAAACACCATGATAGGACTCCTTATGAGTTATTGATTGGTAGATCCCCTAGTATCAAACATTTAAAGGTTTTTGGTTGCAGATGTTTTATTCTTAACAATGGAAAAGAATATGTTAGAACGTTTCAACAAAAGGCAGATGAAGGAGTATTTCTTGGTTATTGAATGAATAACAAAGCTTACAGAATCTACAACAAAAGGACACAAGATTGAAGAATACATCCGTGTAGTATTCTATGAAGGAAACAAGAAAGTACCCTTGAATGAAGAACTGTCAGACATGTTCAAACAACTTATGATCAAGGATTCTAAACAAGAATCTCAGCAAGGAAATAATTATATCATTCAATTAGAGGATGAGTCTGACAAAGAAAGGCAACCATTGCCAAGTAACAACTAGACGACTCTAAGACATGATGTAGAGTTTCCTATGAGAAATCCAGAAATGGATCAAGACACTGAGAATCTTCATCATGAAGAGGTAACTGAGCAAGAAGTTGTTGTGAATCCTGTCTTAGATACCCAGGACACTGAACAAGTGTCAGATATCCCAAGCACATCACAAGTGGCAGATATCTCAGATACTGAACAAGTATCTTACCATTATCATAATGATACATAAATGAATCAAAATGATAATGCTCCTACTAGTTCTAAACCCATTATTAAATGGATAAGAGATCATCCTGCAAAGGATGTGATAAGTTCCTTAGACGAGGGAAAGAACTAGGAGAGCAATTGCTGAAAATGCAAATTCTCTCTATGGATATTTCATCTCAGACATTGAACCAAAGACCATTGAAGAAGTATTAAAACACCAAGATTAATTGGATCTTAGCAATGCAAGAAGAGTTGGATCAATTTGAGAGAAAAAAAAAGTCTGGAAACTAGTTCCCTACATTGATGGAATATCTGTCATAGGAAGTAAGTGAGTTTTCAGAAACAAGATGAATGAATTTGGTGAAATAACCAGAAACAAAGAAAGGTTGGTTGCCAAGGGATTCACCCAGACTGAAGGACTAGATTTTGATGAGTCATATGCTCTAGTTGCAAGATTGGATGCGATCAGACTATTTCTAGCCTTTGCAGCTCATAATGACTTTAAAGTTTACCAAATTGATGTCAAGAGTGCATTCCTAAATAGTGTGCTCGCTAAGGAAGTCTATGTTGAGAAACCACCTGGTTTTGAAGTTTTTCTCAGAAAGCAAGATGGTTTATAAGCTTCAGAAAGCTCTGTATGGACTTAAACAAGCTCCAAGAGCATGGTATGACACATTGGCCAAGTGCTTGCTGGGAAGTGGATTCAAGAAAGGAGAAGTTGATAAAACTCTCTTTACATTGAACCATGATGGGAAACTACTCTTAGTACAAGTTTATATTAATGACATAATCTTTGTATCTAAGGAAGGACAAGCAACAGTTTGAAGACTTTGCTGAGCTCATGAAAAGTAAATTTGAGATGCGCAAGATGGTACAATTTAGTTACTTCCTGATGAGTCGGTTTTACATCGTCTCATCTGGTCTTTTTTACCGTCTTTTTGTTATCCTTAAGTATAGTTTTCGTAGTTTTCCTAGAGTCTTTTTACTTGTTTTGTTCTTTGTGAGATTTGCAGGTATTTGGTTAAACCGCGCTAATTGAAGGCAAAAAAAAGGTGTATTTTACATGAATCTGGAAGACATGGAGTTCCAATGCTTCGTATGGTTGATAGAAGTGGAGCGGGGATGCCAAAATACCAAGGATTGAAGTTAAAAGGAGCAAAATCGAGCAAGAAGGACAAGAAGGGTAAAATCGCCATTTGCCGAAGAGTCGTGACGCATGATGAAGATTGGCGTCCGCTAATTCAATCTAGAATGAATTGGTGGGCCTTGAAGTTAGTACTAGAGGGCGCCATGTACA
Organism: Plantago major; assembly: GCA_026545765.1. Lineage (NCBI taxonomy): Eukaryota > Viridiplantae > Streptophyta > Magnoliopsida > Lamiales > Plantaginaceae > Plantago > Plantago major. The sequence goes on from CM048839.1 coordinate 74,584,039, forward strand.
TCTTTTAGCTTCCGACTATGTTTTTCGTCCATGACTCTCATTCATGGCGGACGAAACCATCTGTCGAGGAATTTGCTCACTAGTTAGAGATTTTCCTAATTCATGAGACTTAGTTGTTATTCTTTCTATTAGTTAGGAAAAAATATAATTACTTTGAGGATTGATCTAATGTCAAGTATTGGACATTGCTCTCAAGCTAGACCTATTTCGAAGGCAATTACCCGTTTGAGGAAATTGAACACATGTTCACCTTGTAATCCGACGATTGTGATTGATTGGGAGCATAATCTACATACTATCTTGCATCGATTCAATTCAGGTTATTCAATTCTACCTAGGGTTTGTGACAACGAAGGGTAAATTGTATCAATCGTTCGATTCTTCATTTCTATTATTAGATTATGTGTGTTGATTGTTTAATTGCTTTATTGATTATGTCTTCACATAACATGAGTAGCTAAACACCCTGATTATGGGGTGGTGATGAATTCAAACATGCTTGTTAGGGTTTATATATATATATATCTGTGTGTGTGTGTGTGTATATATATATATGTATATATATATATACACATATATACATATACACATATATATGTGTATATATATATATATGTATATGTATATGTATATGTATATACATGTATATATACATATATATCTATATGTATATGTATATATGTGTATATATGTATATGTATGTATATATACATATATATACATATACATATACATATATATATACATATATATGTACATATATATATATATATATATATATATATATACATATATATATATATATATATATATATATGTATATATATATATGTACATATATATGTATATATATATATATTTACATATATATAGATATATATATATATATATATATATATTACCTTTGATGTGCATTCACTTGATATCATTAGATTAAGCATTTGATCTTTAGAAGCCAAAACGTTTTTTCTTGCATCAATCTAACAGTTAGTTGCAAACAGCAATAGTAGAATTAGCTTAATTGATTGTAGCTTAGTGAAATTGACAACTTCACTATTGTTATTCGTTTTCTTAAACCAAGTAGTGACAAGTTGAGAGTAATCGTTTTCCTATCAATCGCATATTTCCAGCTAGCTAGCTTGTCTTCAAGACACCACTTCATAATTCTCCTCATTCATATATTAATCTCGTTAAGTGTCGACTATCACTAGTTTTATGCGCTTTGTTGTTTATACGCACTAGTTTATCATCTACATTTGAAGCAAACAAGTATTTATTGCTTTCCATATTGTGACTACTATTCGTAAACCCAAACTCAGCCTAGTTAAGTCCTTCGAGACCGACCTCGGGGTTAACTTCACTGCACTACAAGTTTTCGCAGTGTTGAGAATTAACTCTTGGCTATGTAAACAAATACAAAACTCTAATTTGACACATCAAGTTTTGGTAGCTGCTTCGGGGACTTAACACATTTGTTAAGTTCACAATTCTAATCATGATATTTTATTTTTGTAGTTTTAGTTCATTATTTCAGTTCTATTAGTCTTAACACATCTCCTTTCAGGTAGTGCATGAACGGAAGGAGGAGTCTTGATTTGCCTATTGCACCGTTTATCGACGATATCGGAAGACACTGCAGCAAACAGAGAGGCTCACCGTTGAGAGTAATCAGGAGAACAGTAGATACAGCAGCGCTCGAGCAGAACATCCAAATGGCTAACGATCCACCTTCCATGGCTACGCTTTTTAGCCACCTCTGGACATTCATCGTCTAGCATTGTCTTTCACCTTAATATGCGGAACTTTGATATTAAGGGTCATCTTATGGCTGTGATCCCGAAATTCTATGGGCAGAAGAATGAAGATATTATGGGATTTCTTATGGAGTTGGAGATTTTTATTGCGAGCCTAACTAAGGGTGAGAATGTCACCGATAATGATCTAAAGATGAAGGTTTTTCCCCTGTGTTTGCATGACAAAGCACGAACGTGGATGAATGGCTTGGATAAAGGAAGCCTAACCACATGGCCTGACGTCTACAATGCATTTATGCAGAAGTACTATCCTCAGTCTAAGACTTCTGCAATCATGCAGCAAATCAGCACCTTTACCCAGATGTATGATGAGTCTCTATATGAAGCATGGGATAGGTTCAAGAGTTTACTCTCTCAATGTCCTCACCACAGGTTTCCACAAGATGATCTGAATCAGTATTTTTATGATGGATTGAATGAGAACCAGCAGGCTTTGATAAATGTGTCATGCGGGGGTAATATGATGGCATTAACTGCTGCTGCTCTCAAGGATAAGTTTGCTAAGTTAGCACAGAATAACCAACACAAGAATCCGGGAGAAAGCTAGAGGCAAAGGGGAGAAGAATAGGCTGCCTATGATGAAGAAGCGAGGATCAAGTCACGAATATGAGGTGACTAATGAGATCAAGCGATTCTGAGCACATGCATTTGGCAGCAATACTGGATTCTCTACTGAGATATGTGGTGTATGCAAGAATCCAGGGCACAGAGCTAATATGTGCAGGTCTGATCTAGCCTTAGAGAGGAAGCAACCTGAAGTGGAAGCACCACAGGAAGAGTTGTACTGGGTCCAGCAGGGGCTAGATGGAATACCGGTTTTTTGGCAGAAGAGGAATAATTTCGGTGGACAACGAGGAGTGTATCAGAAACCTCCTATTAATGAGTTTAACCCACAGGGAGATAGATCCCTACTGAGCTATGGCAATGATAATTGTGAGAATCCAACGCCGAAAGTTCAGGGGGTGCAACCAATGATTACGGATTGGTGGCGAGTTCAGAGCTTTATGAGCGACTTCGAGAGAATACATCGTGAAACTAAAGCACATCGTCGACCGACTCCGTGTTAGGAAGCGGAGAAGGATAATGACAAGATCCAAAGTGTTCTTCAGCAGCTACTAGAGAAGAACCAGGAGAGAGAGAAAGGCAAATTCCCTGGTGCTCCTGAGAGGGCGATGGCCATTAAGGTTCTCACAAAAACTCCGGTTGAGAAAGCTTTGGAAAATGAGACCCGTGTTGAGGTTTTAAAGCATTTACCTGACTTGTAGGTGTGCGTCGTTTATTCCGATTGCTAGTGAAGCAGCAGTAGAAGAGATGATAACTCCCGGTAATTCTATTGAGGAGTTGACCCCTGAGCAAGAGGAAGATCCAGTTGTTTTAGTTGAAGATCTGGGTTCTGCAAATGAAGAGGATTCTGCAAGTATGGTGAGCACTCCAGAGGTAGGAGTAGTTGAAATTCATGCCAAGCAAGAGGAGTTTGCAGAAAATGCAACGGAGCATCCTCTCGATGAAGATCTTTAATATATTAGTTGGGATGGGTACCTCGAGGTCATAGCGACCTTGGATCTGAGCTACATGCAATACAATCCCATACAATCTTTTTAAAGGATGTGGCCTCATAGGATTAGAAGAGATGAGAGCTCGACTCCTAATGGCGGATGGGTCGCATAGGAGACCTGTTGGACTGGCAAAGGGTGTTGCGGTTAAATTGAATGGTGAGACAATTATCATTAATTTCGTTGTCTTGAAAGATGTCCGCGAAGAGTAGAAGAAAGCACCCGATACAATCTTACTTGGGTGGCCAGTTTTACTCACTTCCAAGATGGACATTAGCGTGTATAGACGCACTGCAACATATGAGGTGAATGGTCGAGTGGGAATAGTGATGGCATTGGACTATCTTCCTAAGGATTTTATTGGAAGGAGTATTCTGCGGGTTTCGTGGGACCTCTTTATATATTTTCTCAGGAATAGGGGAAAGGAAGTTCAAGCAAGGGGAAGTCTAGTACCCAGTATCGCGCTAACTAGAGTGCGAAAGTCAAGCTAGAGACTTAAAACAAGGGCTTCCCAGGAGGCAACCTGGGTTTTACTTGCTTTTTAGATAGCTTGCCTTGCATTCAGGTTTTCTTCCATTAAATTAGTTACATTCACGTTTACCACTTTTTATTTAAAAAAAAATTAAAAAACAAATTTTTTTTCGTCTAAGTGCCATGGTGACGCCATTGACTTGCCTCCGATTAGCGTCCATGATCGAAAGCGAGGATTAGCGTCCTTGATATATCTATCGCCTTCTTCTTCTCGTTCTTCTCCTTCCGTTTTCTTCTCCTTCTTCCTCCATAACGATTTCTTCCTCCAAAACTCCGTTCTCCTGTTTCGACCATTCTTCAAGTTCTACCTCTCATCTTGAAGCTTGCGTCATCTAGGACACGTTTTGGCATCTAAAACTCATCTCATCCATGCATGATCTAGATTCAAGATAATCATGTATGTACGGACTAGAGGAGGCAAACGCTCCCGCACTGACGATGGATCCTCTTCCGGAGCCACTTATACGCCTTCTAAGGCAGTCTCCAGAATAAGAAGGACTTTAAGATCGAGACAAGCGGTTTCATAGCTGAGCGTGAGATTCACTGGGGTGACAATCCAGCGACTAGGGATAACATGAAAGAATTGTACCTACCTCATCCCTCGAGAAGTGGCTCGGAGTAAGCAGAAATACCAAGTTATGACAAGGTGGTGGTCAGACAATTTTATGTAAATTTTCAGGATGTTGTGAAGATGAAGATGAGGACATTGTAGTCCACGTGCATGGAAAGATGGTTGAATTCAATCCGAAGTCATATCTACCTTCCTAGGATTGACTATCCGATGCACATCATGCTATCTGACACCACTGAGTACTCAGCCCATTCTTGATGTGCCCGTCTACTTACCCGTGGATATGCTAAGTTTCCCAAGCATAAAAGCTGGAAGATCGATCGGCGGTTGTGAGGAAAGCTAGGTTTGGAAATGGTACAACCACCTGTATATCCTAGAGGAATGATGAGTATGTTCGAGGACACGAGCCACGATTATGCATGCCATGCTATCTACTCCACATCGGTTGGTGGACCTTGGCGAGGTCCTCTTGAAGAATTCAAGGCAGAGGGTGAACAAGAAAGGCTACCTAATATTTCCGTGCATGATCCTTTGCCATGTGTAGAAGCGGTAGGAGTTATAGTGCGCATCACCGATGAAATGGACACGCCCCGGAATCTCTCACGAAAACCATCTTGGCAGCATGGTCTAATTTCGAAGCTCTCTCAATTAAGGCAAACCGCTGGACAGCAGGTAGAACTCCTTCACCTCCAGCACGTTCCGTGAGTCCTCCGCATGCTTGCCGGTACATCACGGACTCGGGTACATCACGAGATCTGAGTACCTTTGACCTTGAGGCTGCGAGCTATCTTGATAGTCGTTTCGACTTTTGGCACCTAATACTCTGGGCATCTGGACACTATTCTTTGCCTGTGAGAGCTATCAGATTCACGATCGCTTCTGACGGTATACCTGACTAGGCCTTTTCGGCCGAGATTATGAGAGCTCGATCCTCCTATCGAGCTATTATGAGCAGCAGGCATTTGCGAGGATGGACCACCTAGTATGAGGAGCTATGAGGTGGCATCTGAGATGCAGTCTGGCGATCCACAGGCGGTAGTTCACGCCAGCCAGGAGAGGATAATGATGATGGAGATCAGTAGTTTTCTTCTCACTTCTTTTCGGGTAGTACCTTCTTTGCTTCCTTTTCTTTTTAGCCTTTTCGCTGGAGACCATCTCTAGTCTAGGTTTGGGGAGGAGTAAACAGTGTACTACCTCTTGTCTTCGTTCTTTGTGTTACGTATTTAGTACTGTTTATGATTTTCATATTTCTTATTGATCTGTATGTTGAATCTAAGTTTGTCTCCCCGAGAGCATCTATTGCATGTACTAAACACATTTAATGCTTTTGTTACGGTGATCCTTGACTATTAGCAGTTTGCATGTTTAAGTTTGCTAAGTTCGTTTCTGCTGTTAAATAGAAAGTCTGTTCTAATTCTGTAGTCCAAAAAAAAAACTGTGAGCATGCTTAAGAGCCGAGGAAAAGTGAATTATTGATACAGCATTATTAATCTTGTGTGAATTCTCGGGAAGTGCAAACTCCCTTGTTTGCGCCTCATTATTCTCATGTGTACTCTGTGTAAGTTAAGTATGACGAACGACATGTTTTACATTCTTATTTTTGATGCAAACCCGTTCAAGGTGGTTTGGGGAGGAGGTTATGTGCACCACTTGTATTGATAAAAGGCGTGTTGGGTTTTCGTTCTCTCAAAACAAAAAAATAAGTCTCGAAGTGGATCTATGATACTAGTTACCACCATTAGTCGTGTTGGGCACGTTTCAGATACTAACTATATACCGGCGTGGCCCTTAAAAGCTATATGACCATGAGGGTCGATCGTGTGTATACGAACCAATACGCAAAGTGCGGACTTTCGATAAAACACTACCAAAAATTGAGAGAAAAAAAATATAAGCGCAAAAAGAAGTATGCAAAAATGAAAAAATTGAAAAAAGAGAGAGAACGATTGCCTTTTTATAAGTCTACTGCTGATTGTTATAGAGCTATGAAAAGTCCCTTCTGACTTAACCGATTGAGTACATTGCATGAGGTATTTGAGGCATTTTGTGGCATAAGTCACCTTCCTTATCTCTTTATATTCTTAAGTGATTACCCCTACTGGACACTTCCTAGAGTGTGAGAGATTAAATGTATAGGATCCACTTGTGAGGGACTACTGTGTAAGACTTAAGTTCTATTTACTTTGGAAACGAACTTTTTGAACTTATGCATGTGATTCTGTGAAGGTCAAAACATCTGCATTATTAAGACTTATTATGTGCAATCGTGAACTCGGTAGCTTAGGAGTTAGACTTTACTTTGTGTCTATGTGTTTTCATTTTCTAGGTTTTTAGAGAGTCATTGCTTGAGGACAAGCAAGGGTTCGGTTTGGGGAGTTTGATGAGTCGGTTTACATCGTCTCATCTGGTCTTTTTTACCGTCTTTTTGTTATCTTTAAGTATAGTATTAGTAGTTTTCCTAGAGTCTTTTTACTAGTTTCGCTCTATGTGAGTTTTGCAGGTATTTGGTTAAACCGCACTAATTGAAGGCAAAAAAAGGGTGTATTTTACATGCATCTGAATACATGGAGTTCAATGCTTTGTATGGTTGCTAGAAGTGGGCGGGAGGCCAAAATACCAAGGATCGAAGTTAAAAGGAGCAAATCGAGCAACAAGGACAAGAAGGAAAAATTGTCATTTGCCGAAGAGTCGTGACGCCATGATGAAGATTGGCGTTCCTTGATTCAATCCAGAATGAATTGGCGGACACCAAAGTTAGTACTGGCGGACGCCATGTACATATTATGGCGTCCGCCAGCAATGTTTTTGCGTCCGCCCACTCTCATACATGGCGGACGCCAAACCTTTTGTCAGCAACGAATTTGCCCACCAGTTCGCGAGATTTTTTCTAATTCATCGAGACTTAGTTTTTATTCTTTCTATTAGTTAGAAAAAAACATAATTACTTTGGGGATTAATCTATTGTCAAGTATTCAAACATTGCTCTCAAGCTAGACCTATTTTCCAAGAAATTGCCGTTTGAGGTAATTGGTGGTTTTCACCTTATAATCCGGCGATTGTGATTGATTAGGAGCATAATCTACATACTATCTTGCATCGATTCTATTCAGGTTCTTCAATTCTACTTAGGGTTTGTGACAACGAAGGGTAAATTGTATCCATCGTTCGATTCTTCATTTCTAGTATTAGATTAGGTGTGTTGATTGTTTAATTGCTTTATTGATTATGTCTTCACATAAGATGAGTAGCTAAACACCACGATTATGGGTGGTGGCAATTTAAGAATGCTAGTTAGGGTTTATGCGATTATAAATATATATATCAATTGCGATTACGCATTGTGTTTCTACTAGGCCTCATTGGCTTGCTATTCTTTGAACTAAGGTGCTTTCGAGTTCTATTTGGATACTACTGGAATTCTTTGGGTCTCGTTTTGTGGGAGAAGATTCTCGTGGAAATCTGCCCGATCTATGGGTTATAGAGGACTCGTCTTTGGTGATTACCTCTATCATCTTGATTCGATCAGTTATTATACTTCATGTGTCTTTATTTTCAAAAATGTTTATTTGGTTTATACACATACTGATTATTTGCGACGATATGAGCTCGGCATGAAATTCTTAGCCTCCCGCGGTCCGCTTAATCTTGTTGGCGATTTTAATTACATTTTGGGGCTCGGAGAGATCGATTGAAGATCCCCACCATGGCATGAGGTTCTTAACTTTCAATCATTTATCAATGATGGTAACTTCATTGAGTCTCCTAGCACGGTGTCGGTTTACGTGGTTAAATAGGAGATTCACCGGTGGTTGTTGGAGACTAGAATTGATAGGGTTTTGTCGTGAGTCTTCTTTGGATTTATGGGACCTGATTCGATATCATGGGATTGAAATTGTTAGGATCATAGCCCTCTGTTTGTTCATTGTGTGCGAGGCGAGAGATTGGTAGGCCTCGTCCTTTTAGGTTCGAGCATGTGGTTGAGTCATGATTCTTTCTACGATGTAGTTCGATCCTCGTGGAACGTGTCTATTTCAGGTACAAGCGCAATATCTGTGGTGATCGGGAAGTTGAAACGTCTTAAAGGGGGCCTTAAACAGTGGAAACAAGATCTTCTAATTTGGTAGGCTGACTGCGTTTATCTATGTTTGAAACTAGTTAAGTACCAAAGTTTTCTCCTTTGTTTTGGGAATATTGATTAAGTCTTCAAGAAGCCCAGAATCGTCTACAGGTGGTTCAAGATTGCCTTAGTATCTTGGGACCTGTCGATGATATTCCTCGGGAGGAATTGGCTGCTCTTTCCGACTATAATAGTATTTTGGCTCAATGACGACCTTTTGAAGCGAAAAGTGGGAACATTGGCTGCGAGATGGTGATAGGAATTCTGCATTCTTCAATTGTAGTTTGAAGATTAACAAAGGGCGTTTTGGCGTTTCTTCCCTTCTAATTGATGGCAGTGTTTCTCAAGATAGGCAGGCAATCCGTGATCATAAGGTTGATTATTATGACGCCTTTTCTCACAATGTGACCGACTACCTCTACCTTTGATGGGCTTGCTGATCTTATTCCTTCTGAAGTCACCGCTGAGCAGAATGCAGCTCTTCTTCACTTTCCTTCAGGTGAGGAGATCCGTCATGTGGTCTTCGGTATGTTCCTTGATAGTGCTCCAGGTCCGGATGGTTTTGGGGATCATTTTTATCAATCTATGTGGCATATTACTGGGGATGATGTGATAAGTGCAGTACGTACATTCTTTATTCATGGACATTTTCCTATAGGTATGAATGCCAGTTTCGTCACACTAATTCTGAAGATTAGGGAAGCTTTGCGTATTGAGGATTTTCGCCCAATTGTCTTAGGCAACTTCTTGTATAAGATCATTGCTAAAATTGTGGCTTATCGTTTAGGACATATCCTTTCTGGATTAATTTCCTTTCATCAATTTGGATTCATTCCGGGTCGTCGAATACATGACTGCATTGCTTTAGCCTCAGAGGTTGTTAACAGCTTAGGAATCATTTTCGGAGGAAACTTGGTGCTTAAGGTGGATATTGAAAGCCTTTGACACGTTAGATTGGAATTTCTTGCTTCTTCCTCTCGAGTTAGGCTTTGAGATACCTTCGTGGGTTGGATTAATCATATCACGCATTACTGCCGAGATTTTTTGGTTAATGGGTCTCCAGAAGGTTATTTTGGTTTCTCACAAGGTTTCCGGCAAGGGGATCCACTTTCCCCTCTACTCTTTTGTGTGGCAGAAGAGGTTCTTAGCAGGCGTTTGTCTCAGGCAGCTGCAACTGGGAAGATCTCTCCTTTGTTTATTGGTCGTGATATTGATTTTCCTTCACATCTTCTTTATGCAGATGACGTTATCATTTTTTGCAGGGCTTCTAATGCTAATTACAGAGCAATTCTTAGGATTCTGGAGAACTATGCCATCTGGTCCGGACAACATTTTAATCCTCAAAAGTCGCGAGTCTATTTTGGATCCCCAATCACCAATGCTAGGAAAATAGGATGCGACGAATTTTGGGTATCACTGAAGGTACTCTTCCTTTTATTTATCTTGGAGTGCCATTATTTCGTGGAGCACCGCGTACGGTTCACTTGCATGTCATTGCTGATTCCATTTTAGAAAAGTTTCCTAAGTGGAAGGGCACATCTTTATCAATGGCTGGGCGTATTTGCTTAGTTCAATCAGTCATCCAGGGGTCCTTTGTATATTCGATGATGATTTATAGATGAACGATTACTCTTCTTAAGTGTTTGGATACTCATATCCGGAATTTCATCTGGTGGTGATATACATAAGAAAGGCGGTCTCGGCATTAAGCTCTCTTGTGGCATCAACGAGGCTTATCTTTCTCGTATAAGTTGGGACATTGGGATGTGAAGAAGCCTTATTTGGAGATCTTCCATCATCGATTTTTTAAATCGGAATCTACGTTAGCATGTCGACTCCTCGATATAGATGCAGGTTTAAGTTACATTATCCATCTCTTCACTTGAGCTCTCGTTGGTTGTGAGTCGGGGCTCAACTATTCATTTTGGTTGAATAATTGGCTTGGTTATTGTATTCTTGATAGGGTTCAAATACCGTGCATCTTGACATCATTTCGAGCATCCGATATCGGATTATTGGTTTCATGAAAATTGGGTGCTTCTTGAAGATTTTCGCATAGCCTATCCAGAGGTTGTTAGGGACATCATCTCTTATCACATGGCACAAGCAAATTTGGATGTTAGGGTTTGACATACTCTCTTGATGGTTCAATTTCGTCCAAACGGATGTACCATAAGATTGACCCATTTACATAAAGGTAAATTGGGGTGATTGGATATAGGCACAATTTATTCCACTACGTCGTTCTATTACGACTTGGAGGCTATACATAGTGAACTCCGACCATGGACGATTGTGTCTTATTGGTTTGTTGGGCCCCTCAATTTGTCATTTCTGCCAGGCTGCTGTGGAATCCATTGATCACATCTTTGCAACTTGCAACTTTGTTCAGACTATTTGGGCTCGTCTTTTTAGTATCTTTCAAGTTTCGTATCGGGATTTTGCGAGTATATAGGGGAACTTATTACATTTGCGATGGATGACATTTTAGTCCTCGATTCTCTCACTTTGGCGACTCTCTATTGTTACTACTTTTTGGGTGCTATGGAACACACAAACAAGTGGATTTTTGATGGAGTTGTTTTCTCTCATCGCTCGATTTTGACAGCGATTTGGTGTCTTGTTGGGGAAGCTAAGTCACTGCCTTTGGCCACTATGTTTAATTCCCAAGTCGATCTGCATATTTTACACTCTTTTAAGGTACATGGTTGTCCTCGGAAGGCCCCACAGTTACTAAGGTTCATTGGCAACCTCCACTTTGGGTTGACGAAGTGTAACACGGATGGTAGTTCAAGAGGAGCACGGGTGCCTCAGCGGCAGCAGTGTTTTCGCAATTGTAGAGGTTAGTTCGAGGATGTTTTGTCACAAAGCTAGGTTGATTGTGTGCCTTTGAAGCGAGTTGATTGCGGCCATGATTGGTATTGAAACCGCACTGCGCTAGAGGTTGGAGGATGCTTTGGCTAGAAAGCGGATTAAACTTATGTGGCGAACTTCTTCATTCTAGGCGTACCGTTCCTTGGAATCTGAGTTGAGGTTCTTTCCTTATGGAGGACATGGATTTTCAGGTCTCGCATATTTTTCGTGAGGAATGCGATTCTGGATGCTCTTGATAATCATGATCATCACGGTTCTGGACCTCGGCCGGTTCCTTCTTCCCCATATTGGTGAGATATGACCTATCGGCCATTTCTGTTCTATAACATTAAGCAGCAGGTACTCTTTCCCTACCACAGGTTTTCCATTGGGTTTTACGTGGAAGGGTTTTAACAGTCTGATTTGACCTTAGATAATTCACCCGGGGTTAGTGGGTACCTCCTTTGTCCGCATTCTTTTTCTTTAGTTTCTCTCTTGACAACCCTTTGTGGGATCGACTTGAAGTCATCTCTACTTTTCGGTGTACTCTCTTTTCTTTTCTTTCTTTCTTAATACAAGCTCGGATAAAAAATATATATATATACGGTCGCGATTACTATGAGATTTTTAGATTACTTGATACGCTATTAAGTTTGATCGCATTCGTCAATATCAATGTTAGATTAAGCATTTTATCTTTAGAAACCAAAAGCGTTTTGGTCTTGCTTCCATTTAACGATTAGTTGCAAAGCGATAATAGGATTAAGCAATTGATTGTAGCTTAGTGAAATTAGCGCCTTCACTAATGCTATTCATTTTGAAACCAAGTAGTGACA